>PVJD01006052.1:0-104708 GCA_004026545.1 Mormoops blainvillei | reverse complement strand
CCTGGGCCATCGCCTGGGGCCCTGTGCTCAGGCCATCTCCACAGTTGGTTTGATGCTCTGTTGTCGATGTCTTGAAATGCTTAATCCATTTTGAAAGGGGGCCCCCTGCTTTCATTTGCACTGGGTCCTGCAGATTACATAGGCAGGCAGTCTCTTCCTTTCTCCAAGGTCTGAAGCAGGGCTCTCAAGAGTTCTAATGCCAGACTCGAAGCTGGCCCCCCATGTTTTAACAAAAGTCTCACTTTTAAAAAAAATAAATTTTATTTTATTTTTTCATCATCATTATTATTTTCCCATGACCATTTTATGCACCTTATACCTTCTTCGTCCACCTCCGCTCCGGCCCCCATAATCGCCACACTTTGTCTGTGTCCATGTCCATGGGTTTTCTTCTTTTTTGCTAGATCCCTCCGCCCCGTAACCCCTCAGAGCTGTCAGCTGCTCTACTCATAGATAGACAGCAGGATTTTTTTTTGTATTTCTTTTTTCAGAACGAGAGGAAGGGAGGGAGAAAGAGAGCAAGAGAAACATCAGTGTGAGAGAGAAACATGGATCAGATGCCCCTTGCCTCTGGTACCCGCCGCTCGTATGGGCCTCCACCTGGGAACGAACCTGCAATGGAATCATGTGCCCCACCAGAAATCAAACCGAGGACCTTTTGGTTTGCAAGATGACGTCCAGCCAGCAGAGTCACATTGGTTGGGGCCCAAAGCCTCGTTTTATCCTGCTGTCTGTCTATGAGTCTATCTGTATTTTGATTGTTAGTTCATTTTGTTCATTAGATTCCGCATATGAGTGAAATCATATGATGTTTTGTCTTACTCTGACTGGCTTATTTCACCCAGCATAGTGTTCTCCAGGTCCCTCTATACTGTTGCAAAAGGTAAAATTTTCTTCTTTTTTTTTTTTTTACAGCTGAGTAGTATTCCATTGTATAAATGTCCCATAGTTATTTTATCCACTCACCTACTGATGGGCACTTGGGCTGCTTCCTTATCTTGGCAACTGTAAATAATGCTGCGATGAGCATAGGGGTGCTTATGTTCTTTCAAATTAGTGCTTTGGGTTCCTTTGGATATATTCTCAGATGTGGGATCACTGGGACAAAAGGCAGATCCATTTTTAATTTGTTGAGTTGTCTTCATACTGCTTTCCACAGAGGCTGCTCCAGTCTGCACTCCCACCAACAGTGCAAAAGCGGTCCCCTTTCTCCACATCCTGGCCAGCACTTATTGTTTGTTGATTTATTGATGATAGGCATCCTGACAGGTGTGAGATGGTATCTTATTGTGATTTTAATTTGCATTTCTCTGATGATTAGTGGTAGCGAAGGAGGGGAGGTTAGGGGGTGCAGGGATTGAGCAAAAAGGAGAAAGGACTCATGGACATGGACAACAGTGTGGTGATTGTAGGGGGAGGCAGGTATAAGGGGACTAAATGGTAATGGAAAAAATACAATAAAAATTAAAAATGTATACATTAATTTCTTTTAAATTCTCTTTTTAACTTCTGTGATAATTGTCATGACAACTTCTACGGTACATTTTGTGACAATCGTAGATTCACGAACAATTACAAGGAAATCTTCAGAGGGATTCCATGTGTGCTTTACTCTGTTACATCTAATCCTAACATCTTGCATCAAAAGTATCTTTTTCAAGATATGAGGATAAAGCATCTTTCCTGTAACAACTTGTTACTTACATTTTAATATTTAGTTAACTAGGTCTCTTTATACCATTACTTCTGTCCATGAAAGTTAGGATTTGAGCCATTGCCACTGCCCTGTGTAGCAAAACTTTAGAAAAGAGCCTACACCCTCCACTTCTTTTCTTACCCTCTGCCGGACGTTTGCCCCTCCGCTGCACGGAGCCATTGTCATCAAATCACACTGTTAAGTCCAGAGAGGATGGCTCTCCATTCAACCGACTTCTCGGCAGCATCCTTGGAGCAGATTTCTGACCTTCCTGGCCCTGCTTCCCATCTCCTGGCTTCCGGGACACTGAGCCCTCCCAGCTTGCCACCTGTCCTGCTGGGCACTCCTGAATCCCTCGCAGTTTCCTCCCCGCAACCCCATCCTGAGCGCTGGAGCTCACTCCACTCTCTGCTCTTCACCGTCCCTCTCTCAGTCTATCTAATACTCTCTGGGCTGAAGATCCTCTAACCCCTCTTTTGAAATTCGGATGTGCACACCTCCACTGCGTGCCCAGGGATACTTTGTGTACTCACTCTTATTCCAAGAGAGTCACAATTCTTAAACCAAGATTAAAAGCAATAGGATATTATAAAGAGAATGAAGATTATATTAAGTAGTGATCATCTGACCTGCTTCTAATCATGGCTGAGGAACTACTAACATGTTTCTGCTTTTGTGTCTAGGTTATATTTTGTTTTTGTCTTCCACTTTGAGGACTCAGAATAATTTGAGATGCCTGTTTCTTCTATGCCAGTGTGAAGTATGTATGTTTAAACTGGATTTTCTGTTTTCACATATTTCCAGTCATCTGTAGGTTTTAATATTTCAAATTAAAATTTATTTTTGAAATGCCCTGCAAATCTAATCAACTTATAAAATGTAAAAGTTGTCCTTTTTTGTGGGGGAGGGGAGCTTATTTTTCTCAATTGAAGGCAGATCACTTGTATATATATATATAAGAATTCTATGTATATTCTGTGTCAGTACTCCAGTCTGGCTGTCTAAATTGATGGTTTAGATTAGTAGGAAAGTATTCTCCTAAAAACACCTAATTAAAAATCAACCAGTTTGTGCTCCTGTGACAATGTTACTCAGAGCCATTGCAGCTTTGCTTGGCGCCACCATCTACGTGGGGCAACCTGTTAACCAGAATTTGTAACCAATCAGGAAAAAGATTTTTCACTAAAGGGGGAAGAGATGTAATCGAAGTAGGTTACACCAGATGAAAGTGCTTTCTACTGTGAAATATTGATTAATATTGGCTCTTTCACCTGGTTTAGTCTAATATGTACAGCAGTGATGTGAAGGGTGATGAATTGCCGCCCAGCAGAACAACTCAGGAAGAGGTGATTCAGAACACAGGAAAAAGAAAAATAACACAAAAATAAGAAATGCAATTCTTCACACCGGGGAAGAACCCAGGGAACGGCTGCGGAGGAGGGGCCACCCAGGTCAGAGAGCCTCCTCCCCTCGAGCATCTCTCCAGGTGCGTGTGCCAGGGAAGCGGCAGCCGAAGCGCGAGAGCCCCGGAAACCGATTGACAAAGACAATATCATTGTAACAGTAGCTTTTATTGTCCTTTTCCCTGATCATCAAGATAACCGTGTACATTGTGAAAAATTTAGAAAATCGAATAATTCATAACGGAGAAGGTGATAATCACTCATCTGTGTACTACTTCCTCTTGTTTTTTTTCATGCCTACTTGTATAAAATACAAAATCAGAACTATATCCTTTACATATTCTTTTACAACCTGTGTTTTTTTAACCTATGTCACATTGATTATGTTGTAGACAATTTTCGTAAGAATGTCATACACAGTTTTCAATGTCTTGAAATAGGCCTTGAGTAAGATTCAAGTGGTTCCATGCTATGCAATGAATGGAATGACATTTGATTATTCTTCTATTGTGGGATATCCAACCATGTTGCTTCTATCTTTCTATTCTGTGTGAGTGCCACAATGACAACTCTGTCCCGAACTTTTATAAATCTCTCCCCTCCCTTGTTGTTTCTTTAAACTAATTTGGAGTGAAATGGTGTGTTCATTTTAAAAGCTCTTGCTACGTATTTCCCTCCAGAGTATTTATACAAATTTATGTGCCAATCAGTCAGACAAATAAGAGGTACCACTGCCTCTGTGTGTATATACACGCTCACATATATATATATAATCTTTTATTATATGTGTGTGTGTGTGTGTGTGTGTATATATATATATATATATATAATCTTTTTCGATTTGGTAGAAGAAAATGTTATCGCATTATTTTATTTTTTAATTTTTGAGCAAAATTAATTTTTAAGTATCTATTTTGTTGATCCTTTTAGGAGTTAATTTTTCCTTCATTCATCTTTTATTTGGGATTTTTCTGGTCCTAAGCACTCTATATTTAGCATCATCCACATGGTCCACGTCTCAGTAGTATAAAACCCCCTTAGCTTTAGGGACCCAGTCAGTTATGGGAGCTCAGTAGCTACCAGGCAGGTCGCCAGCATTAGCTCACTGCAAAGCATCTGCTCCTGTTACTCCTGGGAGACCCCAGAGGAGTTCCTCCACATGCTCAGAAGCCCAGCTAGTGAGCTGCCATGCCTGCCCGCTCTCTGACTTCCTCTGACCATCTTGCTCGGGCTCCTACTTGCCCGTTTCTACCATCAGGATGCCACATAGGGAAGCCACCCAGCTGCCACCAACTGTCTGGAATACTCTCTGGAGTTAACAGAGACACTGTCTTCTCTAGGGTGGGGAAACAGTAGTGTAAATCCTATACACTCTGTGGATGCCTGTCCTCCGTATGCAAGAATTTGCCAGCCTTCAGAGGTGGGGTGCGTAACTGGAGAAGGGGAGGTAAACTGCTGTCTATACCCAGGAGCATCTGGGATCCAGCCCAAATTGCCAGCTGTGCCCTCTTGTACAAACACACTAATCCTTTGTCTGTGACAAATGTTGCAATTATTTTCTTTTAGTCTGTTGCTTCCATTGCAAATTATCAGGTTGAAGTATGTAACTTAGTTTGCTTCTGCATGAATGAAGTAGGGGGTTGACGTCTCTTTATGGAAACGTGGTCTGCTAGGTGTTCTGAAGCTCTTCTCACTGCAGAACGCCCGAAAAGTCCGGATAAAAATAAAATAAATTTCTGCCCTGGCTGGTGTGGTTCAGTGGATTGAGTGCCAACCTGCGAACCAATGTGTTGCCGATTTAATTCCCAGTCAGGGCACATGCCTGGGTTACAGGCCAGGTCCCCAGTAGGGGGTGCACAAGAGGCAACCACACATTGATGTTTCTATTTCTCTCTCCCTTCTGTCTCTAAAAATAAGTAAATAAAATCTTTAAAAAAATAAATTTCTCTAAAATGCATAGCAGAGCTCACAAGAAAGTATGGAAACTCCCAAGGGCTAAAAATAAAGAGAGAATAGAAATGTACATGGTTGTATTGTGGGGTGTTCCAGTCTTGGTAACCAATAACCAAGGGACTTAGATTTTAATGGTCACAGGAAGTAAGGCCTTGGGACATGCAAGATAACATGAGGAAATTACTTCCCTGCCCATCCCCATCCTAGAAGCCAGCTGTAGCTGGTATGTCATCCACGAAAGGGTATGTAACCCATCCACACCCCAGCAGAGATAGTAAAACTGTCTGTGCCTGACTCATGGTGGGAAATATCTTCCCTTTTGAATGATAACCTCCAAGTTTCTTCCATGATATTGAACTCGACATTACTATACTTGAGACCTCCAAAGGAAGAAGTTGTCACCAACAAAAAAAAAGTAGTCCTGGTCCGACATTGCCCCTGGGATGCCCAAAGCCCTCTCTGAGGAGCCTATTTCAATCCAGGACACTCAGGGTTTTCACATATAAAGCCCCACTAAATAGAAACTCACAATTTAAACTTAAAAATCACAAAAGGACAATCTATCATGTGCGCAACTCAGCAGAAAACACAAACAGTAGATTCAGATACTAGAAGAACAGGACACCAACTGTAAAACTGGCAGATTTGAGGTGATTAAGCCACAAAAGAAAACAGAAAAGAACTTTAATATTTTTACAAAAAGCCCTTGTACTTTCTACCCATGAAAATAAAAACTTAATGGGCAATTTAAAACAAAGAGTTAAACCAAATGTATCCAAAATGTGAACCTTGAGAAGTAACGTAAGGAGTTATTCACTGGCTCTAATATCATTTCAGATATAAGGAGAACACAGGTTGCCATAATCCAGCATGGACACCTGTAGTTTGGGAGTGGAGGGAAGATCAGGTGACAGTAAAGGATCAGGTCCCCACAACATTGTGGATAAGGAATGTCCTTGTTGACAGTATCACCAATATTCCAGATGAGGGAGGCTTAGAGGTAAATGGTATAGTCACACTGCAATTATATCTGTAAACTAGTAATAGTTATTTTCTAAATATTTATGCTTAACATTAAAAAGCTTTCATAGTATGGTAGAGGCTTCTCATATTCCATGACAGTGACTCCTCCTATAGTAATAAAAAACCCTGAGTTTGCCCGGGCACTAAACCAATGCTAAAAAATGAGTTTATTATCGAGATTCAGTTCTGAATGATGGGATTGAACAGAAATGATGTGTGAAATCTCCAAGCTGTGCCTTAGCAAGCAAGCACCCATGATCCCTCTTCTGCCTCCTTACTGGTGGACATGGTGTAAGAAACATTGAGTCACGAAGGCAAGACAGACACTGAGGAACAGCATAACCACGGGGAAGAGGGAGCCTGGGTGCCTGACACCGCTGTGGGGCATGGGCTAGACTTCAGATTTTAGGTGAAAAAGAACTCAGCTTTTTTTGTGCTTATGCCATGATACATTTGGGTCACTGTAACACACACCTGAAACAATAGAGCAGATTCTGATACTCGGAAGTGCAAAGTTGCCTTTGTTGGGACCTAAAACTGATGTCATTGGCATAGAGGAAATACTGACACAGGGGGCAACAAAGACTCGGATCTCGGTGGCTGGAAGGCTGATGATCCTTGTTATACGTGACCAAAGATCCAGGGCCACTGTCATCTGCAGTATCTTGGGAGGCAAAACATATGCCGTCACCAACATTCAGGGAAGTGGGCAGAAAATGCAGAATGTTGGCATGTCCTGGCTGCTACTTAACGCACAAGAGAGGTAAATTTAAACGCTGCCAGGCCAGTAGCCAGTAAACCAAAATGGAAGGGCCACCGCTCTGCTACGTGGAATGAAAGAGCTACGTGAGGAGGAGCCAAGCCCCGGAGGGATTCGTGAAGTGTTCCATCACGACAGCTCTGGCTTCTCCTTTCACCGGAAAACCTCCAGTGTTGAAACCCCTGTTATTTTGGATGTCTGTCTTCTAAAGCTCAATGAAACCCTATTACTCTACATGGTAAGGTTAAGCCATTATTAAAGAATTCTTTCATGATTTTTGTGCAATGTTTTGTTAATAGATCCAAATAAATTATGAATTATTTCAAAATATTAGACTAAAATGTATAGCCAAATAACTACTGTAGATGTCCCCCCTCAACACTGTCTTTCTCCTCTCCTCTCCTCTACTCT
Organism: Mormoops blainvillei; assembly: GCA_004026545.1. Lineage (NCBI taxonomy): Eukaryota > Metazoa > Chordata > Mammalia > Chiroptera > Mormoopidae > Mormoops > Mormoops blainvillei. Next base: position 97,462 of record PVJD01006052.1, on the reverse strand, counting down.
CCCTCTCTCTCTTTCTCTCTCTGTCTCTCTCCCTCTCTTACACACACACATATACAAACACACATGCTTGTACTTCTGAAGGCAAAGCAGCCAAGGAAAAATTAGACCCCCCTTTCTTGTAAGGAGTTGGTGGGGACAATGGTGCCTAGGAGTAGTAGAGCTGGTTGATGTGCCAAGAGCCTGGCTGTTGGATATAGCTCTGTCCCCAACTGGCTCTGTGAATCTGGGAAGGACACCTTATCAACTCAGCCTCTGAGTCTTCATCTGTGTGATGAGGTTTAAGATCAATGGTCTTGAAAATCCCTTCTGGTTCTCAAATCTTATCTTGACATTAACAAGTAGTATTAATTTTGCACTTTCATAATCTGCAATTATATGTTCTTGTCTTCATCTCCATCTGCTTGCCGACCTCGGGTACGTGAGTCATTAAACTTGGAATAAATACGCTTAGAAGTTAAGTTTGCCTTTTTGTTATAAAATGAAATTAAAGTGCCCAGAGTGTTTTGTCAGTTCAAATTAACATTTGGTCACAAGAAAGCCCTGAGGTGTGTGTACCAGAGACAGTGAGTGGTCCTTTTACTCTCCTGCGGAGTTCAGTTTTCCTGCGAATTGGGGAAAAAAAGAGGAAACTCACATTTTGAAACCAAATGAGATTCTCGCTTTAAGAATTCCAATAGTTTGGAGGACATTTTAATTTCCCACCCATTTTTTTCTAAATAAAGAGACTGACGGAATCCCGGTCCCCGTTATGGTGCAGCCAGAGCACCGGGATGTGTAAGTATCTCCTTGCTTCACGTCTGCTCCAAGGGGGGAGATCAGTCCTGGCAGGCGTCCTCTGCTCGAGTTATTTCTAGACATGTCCAGTCAGCCTGATCCCCACCTTTAACTCCAAGCTCTGTTATTGGCTAGATCGCCGATGCCTGTTGTGAACCTATCGCCTGCAACGCCTTGTGTCCCCATCCTCTAAGGAACCATGTCCTGACAGGCAAGGAGAATCAAACTCTGAGCAGGCTACATTTAATGTGACTTGGGCAAAACTCGACACTGTCTTAAAGTGTAGGTTTTCCTTAATGTGTCAATTGGGAAATATGAGCTACTGTACCAGACGAATGATTTCCCCACACTAGGTAATGTCATTCTCCGAGTTACAGCAATTTAGCCAAATCCTTAGTATTGTTGTCACATTTAAAAATTGTTGGAAATGATCTAACATGGCAGCAATACAGTCATTCATTTTCTTTTTATTCTACAAGCAAACATTTTTGAGCACCTGGTAACATAAACCACTATGCCAGGCACTATGAATACCAAGAAGATAAACTGTAGTTTCTGCCTGAAAAGCTGAAGTTCCAGAAAGCAAAATTCCTGAGAAGAAAGACTGCAAAGGGAAGGAAATGATAAGGATTTAGTCATGGGATGGTGAGCTTTTATATTAATTCGGATTTGCTTTCAGGAGAGAATGTGCCTGCTGTGCGTGTTCATATTCCTCTAGACAGAGGCTCTCCAAGTGTGGTCCTCTGACCCATCATGTCAACGTCACCTGGAGACAGGCTGCGCGATGCTGGTCTTGGGCCTCACCCAAGACCTAGTGAATCAGAAGCACCTAAGGCTGTTGGGTCCCTGTACGATGTTAACAAACCCTCCCAATGACTTTGAGAAATGCTGAAGGTGGAGCGCCAGTCTTCCAGGGCAAGTATCAACAGCCTAGGGGCAGGTGCGGCCCTCTGCCTGCCTTTGCACATAAAGTGTTATTAGCACACAATTCGGTCTTGTAGTGTCTAGAGTTAAAACAGAGACTGTGTGGCTCACAAAGCTGAAATATTTACTATCTAACCTTCACAGGAAATGTTGGCCAAACCTTGGACTAGTGCACAGTAGGGGCAGTGGTGCCACCTGATCCACCCCCCATGCCTCCCGGTTATTTCATCATGTGGGAAATGACATCACCTCTCTGTACTCAGTGTTCTCATCCAGGAAGTGGTGATGATAAGGTTCCCAGCATTTGGAGTTATTGGGAGGGGTTGACAGGGTTAACAGTTTAAACCTCTGAGGCCAGAGCCTGGAGAGCAGGAAACTCAATACATGTCAGCCCTACAAAAGACACATTACAAGACACTTCACCGAGGGTTGCCCAAGCCTCAGATATTTGTGACTTCATTGATGCAATTACCAGGTATGGATGAATCACTGCACCAGTCTCTGGAGAATAAAACAGAAGAAAATCCAGCCCACTCTGAGAGTGTAGCAGTGTTTATCTTGGTGGACACTAGAAGGTGTGGCACACTTTTCTGGAAACAAGGTGCCAGCATACCACTTCCTCACTTGCCTGAGATCCTGATGTGTTTCACTGGGGTGGGTTGAAATGACATCTCCTGAGGGTAGGGAAAGGTGAAATAAATATTATTGTAGCTCTTCTGCTGGCACGATTAAATAATTGTGCCTCTGTTCGTTGATGTGGGAAATTAGGGAAGAAGGGCAGTGAACAATGGACAACGCGGTCTTGTGTTACTCAAAGGAAATACTGCCTCAGTTCCGGTTCCACAGAAGGCTCCCTCCACTCATGTGCAAAGCCGCAAATCTGATCCTGGTAGAAGAGAAAAGGTGTGTGTGTGTGTGTGTGTGTGTGTGTGTGTGTGTGTGTGACAGAGAGAGGCAGAAAGTGCATAATATTCCCCCATACTATTAGCAGTTCCAAAAGTAGTAAACTTGGCAACAAACATTTTTTCCGATTATATTACAGATAAGCAAAATATTTTATAGAAATCAACTGGTAAACTGATATTTTAGTGAATCTTTGAGCAATGTGAGCAAATATTTAGAATATTCTCTGATCATTTAAGATTCTAAACAGGAAAATGTGTCTCTAAATAGGGAGAGGTTAGCATGAAATGAGTTGCTGTATAGGATACTCAGAGCAAAACCCTTAAAGATAGACAAGAAAACACTCACAATTGGATCCTCAAGTCTTTGTTCTCTTGGATCATCTTTCTGAGCACTATCAGAACCATTTATTCTCTGAAGACAGGAAGGCTTTTGTATAGACAAGGACCTGAGGTTAAGAGTTTGTAGCAAGGCTACGTATCAGATTCATGTGGGGACCTTTTTCAAAACCGTAGGTCTGGACTCACTCCCTAGTGATTGATTCACTAGGTGTACAGTGAGCCTGGGTTTGTTTATGTTGAAAAAACTCGCCAGGTATTTCTGATGATCGCATTGCTTAAGGGTTATGGTGACCGGCTCCGTCCAGAGGAGGTACTGGAGATTAACATCACATTTCATTATACAGTCATTGGAGTTTACTATGTTGAAACTTAAATAAGAAGATTAGTACAGTAGAAAGAGTATGAAGTTTGAAGTCAAACATTTCTGGGTTCTTCCGGTTATTAGTTTTCATATTGCTTCACAGAGGCACAACTTCTATGAACCGCCTTTTCAAACTCTGTAAAATGATTCCAGCAGTAATCATTTGCTCCTGACTGCTGTCTCCTGAACTTCCTGTATCACACTGCCTCATTCACTGAAGATCCATCTTAGTAACTTCAACATTGGTCACACATCTAGGATGCTGACCTGTTCCACGACCCACTTGTCCTCTGCCTTCAGCACCATTAACTTCTCTCCTCATCCCTCCCTGTCGTGAACGCACCTTGGACCACTGTGTCTCCTCAACCTACCCTGTCCCCACAACACCTTCTCCTGTTCATTTCCCAAGGCAATGATTCCTTGAACTCATCTTGTCCCCTTGTCCATTGACATCATTGCCATTTTTGTCCCCACATCCTTTAAGTTAGCTTGCATTGCATGACCATCTTTAAGTCACTTCCTTGCAAACACCCTCAGCCTTCCTGCTTCTCTTTTCCTGTAAACTGGTGAAATCCTCTCCTGGTTGGACCCAATTAGTGGCCTTCTCTGCACCAGAGCCTGAGATGCTGAACTTTGCTGGAGAAAATTTCACTGTAATGTGAATGGAGCTCATTTTAGGATAATGATCACAAGACTCAACTAGTCACTCAGTGCAGCATGGAGGGGACAGGAAGTTTGTTTTCCTGATTTTCAATATGTTGACTTCGTAGCGTTGCTTCTCTTTCCTAACATTCGTGCCCTCTTTCTACTTCCCACTCAAACCTGACCTTATACAAATAGTTGGCCCTCCATATCTGTGTGTTCTGTATATGGATTCAACCAGCTGTGGATAGAAATTATTTGAAAAAATGTTACATCATTGCTGAAGTGTACTACGGTAGATAGGTCTATGATGGTTGTGTCTGTACTGAACAGATACAGACTTTTTTATTTTGTCATTATTCCCTAAACAACACAGTGCAACAAGGGTTTACATAGCACTTACACTGTATTAGGTATCATAAGTAATGGAGAGATGATTTAAAGTATATGGGAATATGTGAATAGGACACATGAAAACACAAGGCCATATTATGTAAGGGACTGGAGCATCTGCAGATTTCAGAGTGGGGGTGGGATGGAGTTGTCCTGGAACCAATCCCCTCGTATGCCGCGGGAAGATTGCACTTCATTAGGAAAAAAACAAAAGTTCTTAGAGGGGCAGGTCTTCAACTGTGGCAACAAAAGCTCCATTCCTGCTTCGTCTGATCTTCCTTGGTCCTCTCCTATGACAACGCTAAGACAGCCCCTGCTCTCTCCGAACACAAATTCTGTTACCTCTTATCTTTCCAAGGCTTTTGTTCCTGGGATTATCTACTGCGTAGTCAGTTTCTCTCTGTCCATGAAATGATGTATTTCAATCAATGTATAAACATGCTTCCAATGACCCACTTTTAAAAATGGCCCTCTGTGCTGACATCCCTCCAGTTGCTAAATTTCTTTGTTCCTCTTCAGGACAAAAGTGCTCTAATGAGCTTCCTCTGCCTACTCTTGGCACTTCCTTACTTTCCATTAACTTTCTTTATTGAATTATGACATTTTGTGAGCACACAGAAAAGGATAGTAATCTAATGAACACCCGCCAAACCAGCTTTATCCAATCTTAATATTTTTTCAGTATTTGCTTCATATCTTATCTTTTTAAATGGAAAACAACAGAATCACAGATAAAGTTGTTTATCTTTTCACAATCTCTGCCCACCCTCACCCCTAGCCCCAGATAAACAACCTAAATTTAGTGTTTATCATTTCTGTGCTATTTGACTACTGTGTGTGTATTCATACATTATATAGATATGATTTTTGGTTTAATACTTTATATCAGCTGGCAGTTTATGGCATGTCCCCTGCAACTTTGCCAACTGGGCTGTATGGAACGGACATTTTTAACTTGACAAGAGTGGCCAAAAATGCCTTCCCAAGTGATTGTACCAATTTACACCTCTAAAGTTCCCCTTGCTTTTTTTTGATAACAGTTGGTATCACCAGACTTTTTTATTATTGCCAATCTGATTGGTGTGACATAGTGTCATATTGTTTTAATTAAGACTCCACGATTGTTGGGGAGGTTGTAGCCTCTTCTTATGTTTGTTGGCCATTGAGTTTCCTGTTTCATTTGCACATTTTCCTACTGCTTTCTCCTTCCCCATTGGATTGGTAGGAGTTTGACAATATATTCTGCCTATCATCTTTTGCCAATTGTATGCACTGAAAATTCTCCCAGGCTATGGCTTGCCTCTAAGTTGTATTTCATCATATGGAAGTTCTAAACTTTAATGTTTGCTGTATTGATTTTTTTTCTTTATGGCTGGTCTTTTGAAAACTACTTCCCTACCCAGAGGTCATATAGATAGCTTCTTATATGTTTTCCTTAATGTTTTAATGTTTTCTCACTTTAGCTTTAATCTACTTTGAGGTTATTTCTATGAAAGGCTTGAGGGAAGTTTCTAATTCAGTGTTTTTCTACCTGGGTTGTCACTTGTTTTAGTCCCATTTATTGAGTCTCACCTCTCCCCAGTGAGCCCCTTTGTCACATGTCAAACACAGCATATATATGGGTCTGTTTATAAGCCCTTTGTCATGTTCTCTTAGTTAATCCCTGTGTCAGTATCTCATTATCTTAATTTATTGCTTTATGAAAAATATTGGTACCTTATGACTCCCACCTACCTTGTTTACTTTCTGCAGAAATTCCTTAACCACTCTTAAACCTGTGATCTTGTCTTGCTTATAAATTTCATGATTTACTTAAGTTCCATGCAGCCAATTGAGATTTTCTTTGCATCTGCATTGTATTTACGAATGAATTTGGGGAGCATGGATTTTCTGAATGAATATTTCATTTTCGAGATATTATATACTGAATCATTCCATACATAAATGTAGGATAGCATCAATTTATCTAGGCTTTCTTTAGGATCTTTAAATGTAGTTTTATAAGTTTTCCACAAAGGTCCAACATATCTTTGCCAAAATTATTCTTAGGTAACATATTGATTTTTTTATTGTTAATGTTATCTTTTCTCAATTATATTTTCTCATATTTGCTGCTGGTTTATGGGAACACAATTGATTTGTATACTGAGAGTCTACCCAGCAGACTTACAGAACTTTTTCTTTCTTCTAATTATTTATCTGTAGATGTTCTTAAGTGCTTTTACTGGAAACAATTATATTGTCTGCAATGTCCTTTTATGGGGGTCGGGAGTGAGCCTCCCCAGAATGTGCCCCCCCTCGCCCCCACGCTGGGCATGGAGATTATTTACAGCTGAAAACAATTAATGCCCTACAAACTCAAGAAGAGTTTTTACCTCCCCTTTGCCTCCCTAAAGGAATTCAGATAGAAAACCTGCTTCAGGAAAGGAACTTTGGCACGGCCACTTTAGCACCTGTGAATGAAGTGTGGGGCAGACAGGGAGGATCCAAGCTGAAATCTCTCACTCTAGATTCCCTTCCTTTCCCTTTGTCTCTGGGTGACCCTGCAAGAACTTGTTTACCATACGTTTGCTTTCTCTTTGACCTGTCAATTTCTACTTTTTAATCCAAAATGACATATTTACCTAATTTTGCCTCAGTGTCTTTGGAATGTTCATGCTTACGTGAATTCCCCTGTATACATGTATTAAAATTTGATTTTTTCCTGTTAACCTGCTGCGTGTCATTTGAATTATTCAACCAGCCAGAAAGAACTAAAGGCAGTAAAGGGAAAGCCTTCTTGCCCAACACTTTCCAACCCATTATTTCAGCATTGGGTAGAAGTGTTGATGTGTCCACGCTGGTCTCCACCCTCCCTTCCAAGTGAACGTCTCAAACTTTTCACAGTTAAATGTAAAGTTTCTCATTGATTTTCTTGGTAGATAGTCTAATTCCCTTTTATTACTAGTCTAATAGCTAAGAACTTTTTTTTTATGATAAATACATGTTAAATTTTATCAAAGCATATTATGTAGCTGTTGAAGTGGCCATATGCTTTTTCTTTAGTCTGTTGAGATGATTAATTACATTAGTATGTTTTCTAGTGATAAAACATCATCCATGTATTTATGAGAGTTTGGCCTATGACTTTTTCTATTCATTAGAATAACTTTTATAAAATAGAGATTAATTGTGTCTTCAATATCTGGTAGAATCTTTCTAGAAAACCATTCAGGACTGTTTGTCTGTTTTACTTGTTACTGTGTTTATTGATTCAGTTTCTTTAATGATTGCAAGTCTATTTAAATTCTTACTTCCTCTTTAGTTTTCTAAATCTAAATTTTTCTGGTGAGTTTTATATATATGTTACCAGAGGTTGGTCTATTTCATTAAACTTATTTTTTAAAATAGCTTTGCTATTGTCAATTCTTTTTATTGTAACTTTACAATTTTTCATCAATGTATGATATTACCTACGTTATTTCCCTTTGCATTTTTCTTTTTCTAACTTCTTGAGTTGGACTTTTAGCTTGTCAATTTACTTCTTTTCCAATGTAAGTACTTTAGGCTTTCTCTGTAAATACTGCTTTAGCTACATCGTGTAAGTTTGTTTATGTTGTATTTTCATACAAACTATGAATTTTTCTGATTTCCATTGTCTCCTATGTTCCATGTGACATTAGAAATGTAGCTTACAATAGGCAAATATGAAATATTTTAAATGTTTTATTTAGAATGATTAATCTGTAAACCAAATGTATGGTACTGAATATTCAGGTTAATTGAGGCTTGCTTTGTGGCTCCAGACTTGCTTAATTTTTGTAACTCTTGATAACTGTTTGTAAATCTTGATAATTGTTTATCTCAGGATATCTAAATTCATTCTATTTTTTCCCTATGGAATCAATCCATCAGAGAAATGTGCTTCATCAATAACTGTGGATTTGTCAATTTTCCCTATAATTTTATATCATTACTTTTTATATTTTGAAACCATTAGGTGTATACATATTTGTATTTCCTAATGAACTGGATCTTTTCTAGACAGTGAATTTTACTGAAAAAGATTTTAGCTTTAAAACCTATATTTCTGATGTGGGTAAAACTATCTTTATTTTGACTGATATTTGCCTGGTACATTTTTTCTCCTTGTATTATTGTGCTCTTGGATATAATTGGATTTTACATGTTTACTGAAATTCTACTAGTTCTCCTCTTTCTACCTGTTTTTCTTTCCATTTGTCTTTTTTTTTTTAGCCTTTCACTGGATCGATCAAGTTATCTTTATTTCATCTTTTTCCCTCTCCACTGTTTTTAGAAGATTGTATCTGTTGGTATTTTTTCCTTTTTTGATTGGTATTTTCACACGAGTGTTTGAGTTAAATTCTAAAATATTTCCACTGTTTCCTGGAATCTCACTCCCTTCCCCATTTACTTGTCAGTCACTACTCATCCCTCAAATGTCAGCTCGAATGCCGCCTTTTAACGATGCCTGTCCTAACTCTCCAGACTAAACCAGACACCCCTAAACTTGTCTTTCCCAGCGTCTATCAGGGTCTATGATTATATGCTTGTGGGATCAGTCCTTGATACCTGCCTCTCCCCCAAAGACTATAATTCCTACAAGGGCAGTGGTTGGCTCTGTGTTGCTCTATTCTATTCTTAATGCACAGCTCAGTGCCAGGGCACACGCTGTGCAACAAACTTGGCTGAAAGCAGGAAAGCAGAGCTGGAGAGAGGGTTGCATGGGTGACAATGCAGACAGATGCCAGTTCTGGAAGAGCCTTCATGTTCTCCTGCTAAACCCAGACCAGAGAGGGACAAAGCAAAAGGGAAAGTTATGGCTTTCTCCTGTTATGAAGTCCGGAGGTGACAGTCCATGGTTGAGATAGGGGATCCAGAGGGTAACCAGGGATTCAGGTTCCTTTTTTCAGCTCTCCTGTTCTTGGCTCATGACATATAGCTTCAAGGTTACCGTAATTACAGTCCTAGATGTTGGCTGTAATTCCAACTATCACAGTCAAGTTCCAGGCAAGAAGTGTTATCGGAACCCCAATGTTTTCCCTTGGGTCAGCCTGCCTGTGCACACTGGCTCAAAGAAATACACGAGCAGGAATTTGCAGTATAAAAAGAAAAATAGTTGAACATCGAATTGGCCAATCTGGGCAGGGGGAGTTAATGCTAAAAATCTGACTCCCAGATTTTTATAGATTATATGAGACGGCAAAATCACAAGACACTGTGGGTTAAGGGTTCGCGCTCATGCTGAGAGGAGATTGATCAGAGGTGAGGTAAGGGTAATAAATCAGTTCTTCAGGTCTTGAGGGCAGCTTTGAGGTCTTTTCTGAAGTTCCTCCGTCCAGGGGTCATTTTGCCTTTAGGCTCAGGAACTGAGACATAATTTAGGTCAAGATGTTATCTTTAGCCTGCCAGAGGTCTGGACCGCGTCAGTATTAGGTCCAGGCTATGGTCTGCTGCTGCCTTGGGGGTTGCTGATTATCCAGGGGGGAAAGGCTAGTTCTCTGAGGGATATAAATAGAGAGAGATCCGATATCTATAGCTGGGATTGAAGACCAAATTTGATCCTAGTCATAAGGACCCTTTGTTTCAGGAGCGAAAGGCAAGAAAGATCACACCCAGTTAGATGTTGCCCCCTTTAAGGAAGCCTTTCTTGGAATCCCACTGACTTACATCTTATTGGTCACTAAGCTAAGTTCCATGGAAGTTGCTTTTTTCTTTTATTTTTTTAAAGCCAGGCAGACTGCAATTCAAATAAAATCAGTTCTGCGTTTTTAAGAATTATTGGGGGTGGCGTTGTTTGGGGATGAGCACTGTGGTATGTGGCTATAAGCAGGAGGTGCAGGGAGACCTAGACCAGTAAGAAGAGGTGTTGGTATTCTGGGTGAGAGAACTTGATATTCTGAATTAAGGTTACAATGATGGGAGTGGAAGGTAGGGTCCGAAATGAATTGACAGAAGGGTGACAGGACTCTTGACAACTCATCTTCCCACTTACTTGCTTTGGCAAACACTTGGTCTACTGGTCAATTTCACTTAGTTGATATTCTTTTCATTTACCTCAAGGTCATCATGAGTTAATCTCCCTGGTAAATGATGAAATAAACTAAGGCAGAGTAATTTGTATTTCTAAACCTATGTAGGATGAACCTTATTTTTAAAAATTCATTTCCAAACATACTTATTTCCCCCAGATCCCTATTTGCAAAGGCAGAGGACTATAGAGGACATTGGTTAATGAGTATCAAGCCTATCTGTTTTAAAAGTATAGCCATTCTTTGCTTACAGACCCTGAAGATATATACAAGGCTCTATGTCAGAAAATAACACTCAGGAAACCATATGGATGCTTTATCTCCATGCCACAATGTGTCTGCATGTCCTCTAGGTATTCCAAAAATCTTTTGAACCCAGCATTTTTCTTCTCCCCATACCATACTTATAGAAACACAACTTGAGTTGGTTTGAGCGCAATTTTATTTTAAGGAAATTGGGTTGCTAGAAAAATATATCTAGAAATTTAACCATAGAGATAAGGCAAAATACTTCTAGAGGTGGTTTTCACCTGTGGGGTGAGCTCAAAGGTGAGAAAGCTCATCCGGGTTGGGTGAGCGCCAGGCCACTCTGGGTCAACCTCCATGGAACATCTGGTAGGGACAAAACATACTCCTGGTAGACATGGGAAGCTGGAAGCAGGTCCCGGGTGGGTGCAGGTGGCACTCAGACCTCAGAGAAGGGAGAGTGATGGAATGTCCAGTGTACAGCCTGGTAGAGGGCTGTTGAGCAGGTGCCCTTGTGGTTCAGTTTAGGGTCCAGGATCACACTTCATCCCACGCCCATTTACACTCATTCTCAGGTGTGCCACAATGGTTTTCTTTCTGTTTTAGTTTCTAGCAGTTGTTTTTGAGTAAAACTGGCCTGCTTCCCTCTGCCATGGGAGAAGTCTGCTACACTAAAGGGGGAGTGAGCATTTCTAGGGGCAAAAGAATTTTTGCCCTGGTAAAGCCCAAGGAACTTGAGTAGTTGGCTCCCTGAAACCTCCCCACTTGGTGATTCTTCTGTCAAGACTTTGGGGAGCCTCACAGCATTACCTGTAGCCATATCGTGGGTCTTTCAAGTACTTGAACTGGTATACGAACAAAAACTAGCACTAGGCACTTAGTGAGGCATAAAACTGCATATTGTTTTATCAATGTTTGGCCATTTTAAGAAAAAAACTAATGGAGCTGATCAGAGGATCTAGCAGTTTTTTCAATTCTTAAATGCCACGGATCTAAAAGAAGGAAAACAAGAGTAAAAAGGGAACATTTGTGGATAATGATTGTAATGTGGCCCTTGGCTCGTCTGCAGGAAAATCTAGTTAAGATGTAAATGTCCGTAGGACATGATTTCTGGACTGAGGTTTCTTGCGATACTAATACAATCACGTGAGTTGTAAAGGTCACAGATAAAGGTGTCCCGGGAAGGTCACTCCTGACCACAGCAGCATCTGTATCTCTACCAGGTGACATTCTCTTCAGACCCTTCCCTGCTGTTCCCCTCTGAGGTGGCAGTTTATCGATGTAGCTGAAATTCAAGCACAAGGGAGGGAAATCAAGACAAAACCGGTTAATTATTTCAGAGACATAAGACATCCCTCACACTGACACAGAAATTGAGGTGAATCAGGAAATGGATGGCGTTTTTCAGGTCACATGAATCAGCGCCCCAAAATTCATCATTTTCACCGAGTGTCTAGTTGGTTTGCTCATTCTTCTACATTGTGTGCATGGCTGGCATAAAACAGTTTAGGGAAAACTACAATTTTATTTTTAAAAGAGGACTAAGCAGTTTAGTTTTAAAATTATCACCTCTAGTTCTACAATATGAGTAGAAGCTTAATATAGGAAGTTCTTCGGTGAGCAAAACTTAAAAAAAACAAAAAACAAAAGAACAACAAACCCAGAAATTTCATTCAGAACAAGGGAACACCTGTGGATTCTTTAAAATAATTTTATTGTATAGACTTCTGTGCTGGGCCCTGGGTATTTACCCTACTTGCATCACCTCCTTTCCCTTTCAGGGCTTACAAAGGACACACCTGCCAACGGTTTTTTTCTTTTCTTTCTTTTTTTTTTTTTTTGTTTAAGCTCCAGATGAAGAGATGGTAGCTCAGGAAAGTTATGGAACTTTCCTTAGGTCACAAGGTAAAATCACGACCTTAGTTTAGGGACATTTCACTTTACGAATGCGCTCTAAACTACTACTTGGTTTCTCCTCCAGTCCTAGTTATTAATTTGTTTGTAAATCATTATCGCTAAACATACATATTTTAACAATGCTTGGTTGTAACATGTAAACTGCCTGTGAAATTGACCTCCCTCCCCCACATACACATAAAGTTACACAATTGATTGAGTTAAACGTTATCTTATCAGCCCTCCTGGGTTATGGTGTAGAAAGCTAAGTTCTTTTCACTGCTTAGCTCTCTGTATATATGCCAATTTTTTTTTTAAGTGTACATGCCCTTAACTGTAATGTTGAAGGCAAGAATGGGATTAACTACACATTTTTATGGTAATTTGTCTCCTTTTGCCCTGGTGGCTGGAGGTTCCAAAGGCACCCATGCACCCAAGGGCTGCAAGGTCAAGAGTAAGGTGATGTCCTTCCTCCTCCTCCCCCCACCCCCCAGGAGCAGAGCAGCCAGGCCAGACTTTGGCCACCTCCTCCTCCCAGGGCGTTCCTAGGCCCTGGTGCCACATAGGCAAGACAGTTGGAATGTCGGGAATGGAGCTAGTGCCACTCATGCCAAGCACAGAACTGTTAAGCTGTTCAGTAAGGTCCCAGGAGCCAGCCAGCCACCTGGCACAAGCCTGATGCCCCCACCACAACCCAGGTTAGAATGCTTCTCAAAGAGGTGTCTGGCTACCCACATTTCCTCCCGGATGTCTTAAAGGAAATCCGAGTGAGGCCTTGAGTTCCAGACATCACCGGTGTGAGAGAGAGACTTCGAGATTTTGGGCTGGGCTTCCCTGGAAACCTTTAGAATTGCTTTTAGTTCTTTTATTAAAAAGATATTTCTCCAAAGTAAACCCAAATCAATGTCAGTTTGTATTTCTATTGCTCTTCTCTTGGATATGACCGGCTGTGACACCTTCCAGCCAGTGGTGGGTTCCTTGCACAGATAAGCTCAATGGCACAGTTATGGGCACACTGGCCCATTCCCAGTATGGGGTATCTCAATAACCTGCCCCTGGCTCTGGAGCGATATGTGAATGTGTGCCATAGGGACACACTATGCTGCTGGCTAAGAGAGGAAAGTGGTGGGGCGTTCATGAGTTTCCTTTTCTAAGGGTAACTTTAAAGTCACCCTCTGAAGCCCAGACGGAGAAAACAGGGCCCAGAGGTACTGTCCCCACCCCTATCCAGACGGAAACGGTCACGTGCCGCTCTTCGGAGTTCCGAACAGAGGCTTTGCAATAAAAGATCAAGTTCTAGGAGTCTTGAAAAGTACTTTAATTTCCAATTATGAATCTTTTTACCTGAGTACTTGCTTGCTAGAACCGAGAGATTCTGCAAAAGTGCAACAAGTAATATTTGGCCCCTGAGTTGGACGAGCTGACCTTGTCCATCCGGGAGCTCCTTTTATAACGCTCAGCGTAGTGCTTGGGAAACCCTTCACCTGCCTCCCCGGTTCGTCCGATTTGCTTATGTCTCTGAACTCCGCTGAAATCGACCCGAACTAGGCTGAAGACTCACCCCCAAATCGCTCCTCCAACAACCCGCAGTGGCTCTTCTAGATCTTTAAGGAGTTTCCAGCTCAGAGCCCGCAAGAGGATGTCACACAAAAAGGAAAAAGTCACAAATTCAGGAGTCCGGGAGGACCCGGAGACCCCTGACCACCCCCACCACGCGGTCGCAGTCCTCAGGGGGGACACGCACGTACCTGGAGCCGAGGCCGGCAGAGTGGACGCGCCACGTCTAGGTCTCGCTCCGCACTGCCTCCGGCTCTTTATAGTGCTCTCCCTCCCCCCCCTCCAACCCCCAAAGTAGCCACGTCCGAACGCCGGGACCTGGGCAGGGAGCCACCGAAGGTCCGTGCAGGGCGCCGGGGGGAGGGAGCCTCTGAAAGTCCTGACTCGGCTGCACTCTCACCAGGGAGGCCGTAGTGGGGTTCCTGGGGTGCAGAGGTGCCCTGGGCGAAGAGGGGGTCTAGTCCGGGGAAGGGGCGGTGTAGGGGGTGGGGCCTGGGAGGTCAGGCGCCGGGTGGAGCGCTCGGGTTTCACTCCAGCTGGGAGGGGGAGGAGGAGGCGCGGCGGCGGGGGCGGGGCGGGGGCGGGGCGAGTCAGTCCCGCGCTTCTTGCTCGCACCCCGCGCTGCTCTACTCGTGGGGAAGGCGGCGCCGGCGGCGGCTGCTGTAGCTGCGCCCGCTCTCTTGCGCTGCCCTCCCGCAGCTGGCGGGCTCTGCGACCCCCGACCGGCCGAGGCCCTGCCGGGCGGCGGCCCCCAGCCTTCACCTCTCCTCTGCGGGGACAGCCTGGTCCTTGTGGCCCATCCCGGGGTCTTCCCTGCGGAGCTGGTTCGGGGACCCAACTTTGCCTCCTTGCCCGTCGCCCCCACTGGGAACGAACCTGCTTCGCTCCCTGGCAGGCCGCGCGCCAGGGGACGGTGAACCTGCCGCTCAAGTGGCGCCCGCAGCCCCGAGCGTAGCAAGTGGGGTGCGGCTCTGGGAAAGTGCCCGGGGCGGCGGCGGCTGCTGCCTCGACTTCCCTTGCCGGGCACGGAAGAGGACCCTAAGATCTCTCCGGGGCTCCGGGAGCTAGACTGGCACGAGGAGCGCGCATCACACTTGGTGAGCGACACCCACCCTCCACCCCATCCCTGCGTGGCTGTGGCCGCATCCCCCACTGCCGCGCTGCTGGACGGGACCCGGGGGCGGCAGTGATCGGCGGGTGGCTCATGTCGATCGTGGGCAGGGTCGATCTGCAGGCCTGAGCGGGGAACCGCGGGTGGTGGTGCGTATAGGATTAGGAGGACTACAGTTAGTGCGGGGGCTCCCACAGTTGAGCCAGTGCACCGGCTGGAAGTTTGTGTCCCTGCCTTTGCCGAGGCTCGAGTGTGCAGAGGTAAGGAGCAGAAGCGACCCCATGGGCTACCAAGTCGGTGGGCGAGACGGGACCCCTACCCAACACCTCGGGAGGGTTCGCAGTGGAGGTCTGTGCCGGTATCCCGCGCGCGTCCGGGCTTGCGGCAATGGGAGCGAAGGGCAGGGGTCCTGGTGTCCCGGCCCTTCGCGGTCCCAGAGCCTTTGCCTCGCAGCCCAGCTGGGGCAGCTTTTTCTGTTCCAGTTACAGTGGTTTTGCGGCGCGTGTGAGAAACTGGAAGGAAGTGGGACTTGGGCTAAACTACGCCAAGCGCTTGCGTTAATGGGGGGGAGATTGAGGCCAGGGACCGCTCAGAATGCCGCGGCCGGGATGCAGAAGCCCGGAAAACCGCCTGCCCGGTGGTCTGCAGGCGGGCGAGTCCCTTTCTGCGGGCATCTTTCCGCCCCTCCACGGATTTCGCATCCTCTGCCTCAGGGCTTCGGGGGCGGAGGCGGATCTGAGCGCCGGAGGGAACTGGTCCTCCCGAGATGTCTGGGGAAACCGCCGCGGAGGAGTGGTATTCGCCAGATCGCTTCCCGCGGCGCCCTTTGCGGGCCCTAAAGGAGTCAGATCCCGATTCCCGGGGCTTTGGCGGGAAGCGTGTTCACCTCCTTGCCGTTTCCTTGCTTTGTACCTGGATGCGGCTGCTCAGAGTTGGGATTTAACTTTCCTGCGCCTGTGGTGTCCCGGGGATCCCCGGAAGGGGGCGCTGAGAGCGAGCGCTGGAAGAACGAGAGAGGATGCTGAGAGCAGCGACTAGGTCCTGGGCGAGTGGGTGGGGGTCCCGGTCAGCAAACAGCAGGACCAGGCAGATCTTGCAATAATTTCATAGGGGTGAAGGGTGGCTGCAGCTGATCTGTTGACCCGAGGGAGCTGTCAGCGTTGCTAGAAGAAGGGACAGGAAAGGTGGTTGCCAAACACAAGTCCTTTAAATAGAAAGGTTCCTTGCAGAGACAAACATACAACTGCAAACTCTTCCTGTCTGTGCATCTGTCTTCCTCCCTGTGACGATTGTCTTTACTCAGAAAAAAAATAGAAATTGAGTGAAAGTAATGTGATTTATGTGTAACACTGACATAAAGTTCTGCTTCTCAGGAGAACATTAGTTAAAATGCCAGGAGTTACAAATGATTGTTGCAGCTTGTTTTTAAGGAAAACAATCGTATATCACCGTTAGCGTCTCCTGAAGAGCTCTGTCATCATGACCAAGTTTGGGAACAGCAGATATGTTATTAATTATAGTTAGTCTCTCCTAGGAGGCACAGAAAGACAAGAACAGACTTTACTAGGTAAGATTTTTAACACCTAATTAGATTGCTAACTTAATTGCTAAGTAATGCCAGTTTCATTATTGAACAGAGGGTAATGTTTATAATGCACTATTTTGAGTGACTGGTTCACAATTTCAGTTCATGCTGATAATAGCTTAAGTTGTGTGTCACTTAAATAACTTTTCTGGTCAGTGATTGTGTTTACCCCAGGGGGAACATGGATTTTTTTTTATCCCCAAAGATTTTTATCCATATTTGTTCTTAATGAAAAAACAGTCCATAATGGAATTACTTGGGTCACTTGAAACACAGATTTCATTTTACTTGAGTTTCTCTTCGAAAGCCTTTGCCACAAAATAGCAACTCCTCCTGGGTGTTGCACCACAACTGGAGGATGGAACCATGCAGTGATGAACTGGTATCTGCTTTTACATGTGTTTAGGCTGTATGCACTTCTCTTAACAGGGAGAGGATGGATGATGCTGATCATTTTGTGCCTTTTACGAATTGTACTAACTTATTTGATGGTCTTAATGGCAAACAGCTGCAAGATCCCTGCTGTGAGCAAAGACTTTGGTCTCCTGGGTGGTCAAGCTTGTCACTGTCCAAAAGACGTTTTTTGAGATGTTCAGAATTTGCTAATAGTAAGCCTGTGTTCCTCACTGCCCTTTTCTTTTACTTATTTGCCATTTCTGGGTAGAATGAAACATAGGAACATAGAGTGTGGTGGCTGTGGGACCCTAATGAATATATGCAGAGTCACCTAGACTTTGGCTGAAGTTTTAGAGAGTTCATGCTCCTTCTGAAGCCCCATCCATGGCTTTGCGGTAAGAAATCTTGCTTCACAGTCACTTTAGGCTCTTGAACAGGGACAAATGTTAAAACCAAGAAACTTTTCTCTCTGTTGTATGCTAATTGCTTAAAATAACAGATGCCAGCTCCTTGAGACTATGTCAGATGTTCTTGATATTAGAGAGAGCTGCCTAACTGAACCATTAAACAGTTTTTCATTAACTTGGTGATTATTTTTAATGATTCCAATTTTTTTTGGTTGTAAAGTCGTTGAAATTGAGGCTTTGCTTCTGATACACATAAATGTCCAGCCAAAGGTATAAAAGCATTGTATCACATAAACACGTAATCATGAACTCTAGAGTTAACCAGGATTAGAAACTAATCCTTAAGAAGAGGTTTGGATTACAAATCATATGGTTTACAGGATAGAACAAATCAATCAATTTATACTATGTCCCAGTCAAGGAATCCAGTTCTGTAGTAGCATGTGTACAGTATAGGAGAAAAGTGGTCCCCCATCCTGTATAACTTCTCCATAATTCTTGATTCTACAATTATACCAAATTTGTGTTTAAAAATGCTTCTGAAATTGTTGCTGTAGTTACTTAGACAAAGTGCTGAGGGTATAATTATAAACCAAGATGATGGATTTTTATGTTTAGTGTTAAATAATTTTAAAATCTAAGTTACAGTGTCTTACAAATTGAGCTATACCGCAGTGCAAAGTGTGTAAGTGGGACCTTGTACATTTCTGCCTACCTGTGTCTTTGTGCAAATTTAGACAGAGAAAGGGAACCATTTGCTTGAGTCCTAAGGTGAGTATGTATATATGTTTTAATTTGTTTATGTTACCTTTATGTACTCTTGCTGACAATACAGACACTTTCACATATGTTCCCAGCAACCTTTTAAAATTGAGATGCAGAAGTTTTGTTGAAAATTACTGGTTTTTATCACTCTGCCTGCTGCCTTGTAGAAATTACCTGCCGTAGATAGGGAGCAATCCGCTGTCTCTGACTCCTGCACAGGTTGGTTGCGTCCTAAAGATAAATTCAACAGGTGGGGAGTAGCTCATTTGCAAGTAAGTTGAAGAAGCAGCTTTTGGTATGCTTGATAAATGTGTCACTTATTTCTTTGATATATTTGTCAGGTCCTGGTTATCTGATATGTAAAATCAGTTTCTAACAGCAAGAAAAGTAGAAAAACATTAAAGCACATTAGAATACACGTAGATAAACTTTTCACTTTCAATGAACCTACCCAAAACTTGTTCTGCTTCAGAATTTAAGCCAAACAGAACAAATCAAATGAAAACTCGATCCAAGAGAGAAGATAGTATATAATAAGTTATCTATTATAGTGTGCTGGTATTGACACCATTACTCTTTGTCATCCGAGGGTTCTAGAGCGAAGGAAACCTGGCTCTGAATGTCACAGAATATTTTGAAGCTAGGCAGCTTCAAAGAGAAGTTATATTTCTCCTGGGGCATGACATTTAAAACAGGATTAACCCAACAGTGGGCTCCGGAAAACAACATTTTCTCAAAGGAGTTGCTATTGTCTTTTTAAAAAATCCCTTCTTTTCTGCCCAAGATTAATGGTTATTGGATGAGAGCAAAGATGAGCCCACTTTATTTCCCTTTTCTAAGTTTTAAAATATACTGGCAAAGTACTGCTGCATTGAAAAAAAAAATCCTTTCATTCTTCATTCTTTTTCACCTCATATACTAAAATTGGTTTCCTGAATAATATTGAAAAACACTGTGTTTCAAAAGAATACATTTTTTTTAAGCGGGTGAATTTCTTTTATTTCTGAAAGACCATGAGCCCACTAATCTTTAATCTTCTCATCTTTCATTCATTATCTGTCATTGTATCTCTGTGGAATTGGCTAGCCTAGAGTTCATGTAGAATGATGACGGAGTATACACTGGAACAATTTTATTTTATGCTACATTTTTATGTACATTTGAGAGTAGATCATGTTACTGTAACAGGTAATTCAATTACAGATATATATGATCAGTAACAAGGAGAGTGATGCTATCAGAAACCAACTGTGCTGGGAAAATAATACTGTATTTGCTGAGATGTGAAATTAAGTAAGTTCTAGGCAAGTGACAATCAGGATTGAGCAAGGACAAATTGTTCACAGGACATAGAGCCTCTTTTCAATCACTTCAGATTCTCGTAACAATTGGCAACGATATATGAGGTGCCCATGCAAAGAAAAGCATAGCGAAGGAAAAGCCGTAAGAAAAATTTGCTGAGCAGTTTCCTCTGAGTTGCCTGTAATATCAGAAGATGCCTAGTGCTTGCCTAAAACTTCCCAGAAGAGATGCATTTCTTGTCAACTGTGCCTAGATAAAATTCCACACGAAGAACTACCTTTCCTGTAAAACAAACAAACAAACAAACAAACAAAAGAAAACCCTGGAGATGAGACATATTTTGGAGGGGGCTTCCCAGACTGCTCTCAGGGAGCCACCAGGGATGGCAGCTGCCACTGCAGGACTACTCAAGCCTGCTATGGAGAGGACACACTGGAGGCCAGGGACACATGTGGTTGGCCATCCTGCAACCAAATGGATTGTAGAATCACAATTGGCTTCTGCAATTTCTTTTACAGGACTGTGATTTAGATCTGCCATAAAACTTTACTGATTGTAAAGCTGAGAACATTGTTTGTGACTGGCGGCATAAAGCAAAAAGAATCGCTGTGGACGTTAACCTTCCTTTGTCCAGCAGAAATTGTAATGGAGCCGTTGGTCGTGCCAGTTGACATGCAAGTATAAACTAAAGAAGGATTTGCTTCTATGATGTCTGTCTTGTAAATGCCCCTGTTTTCTAGCTGTGGATTTGACTTTCTAGTACTAGAAAGTTGGGTAGAATAAATACCAGAAGCCTATGGCTTAATAGAGTCTGGAGAGGCCTTCACCTTGAATTAAATGCTCACTTGCTGTGGAGCGGTCCCCAGGGGACAGGTCTGCCTACTGTGCTGGAGATGGGTCAGCAGTGGTAGACAAATTCCTGGCTAAGTTGGGCAGCTGGAGAGGGGTGGTGTGGGCAGCAGCAGTTGACAGTGCTGTAGCTGTCCCTGTGTGACTCAGGGGTGTCAGGTGGAGGTCCTGTGAGGGCCCTGCCCAGAGTTTGTGGGTGGAATATATGGATGGACTTGGAGATGGCCAGGTGTCAGTGGTGGGTCAGAATCTACGTGTGCATGGGCTCTGTGGGTCCTTACAGATACAGGGCCTTAAAAGATAAAAGGGGTGTGGAGGTGGGAATCCTGGCAGGACTTTTCTACAAGAGTGGCTAGATGTTTGGTTACCAGGATAGGGCCTTGGGAATGATGACACAAAACACATTACTGGAACTAATTTACGACATGGATAACAGGTGGAGGGAACAGCAGGACAGAGGTCCCTGAATTTGGATGCCATGATAGAATTGAACTAGCAGGACTACTGCAAGTGTGTGGCTAGGGTGATCGTCAGGCCGGAGACCTGCAGTGGGGGCTGGCTTGGTTCAGTGGCGGGGGCGTATGTTGCACTGTGCCCCTGAGGCTGGGACACAGGAAGTGTAGTCGTGTGGGACCATGGTTCCCTGACCTGACTTGGCCTGGCTCCTCTCTCCTGACTCCAGCCCCTCCAACCTCCTTCCCAGCCTTTGTATGTTCTCTTCCTTCTGCCTGGGATGCTCTCCCTCTATCGTCCTTGATGGCTCACTGCTCCTAGATCTCACTGCTTTGAGGGCATCTCCAAATCACACTGTCTAAGACAGCATTCCTTTCCTCTCTTTGTTTAGCCTGCTCTTTTTTTCTTCATAGCATTTTGTACTATTTATTCCTTAAAGGCTTTCACCTATAGAGAATACGAGCTTCAGGGGCAGCGGAGATTGTCCTTTGTGTCTCCGGTGCCCCGACAATGCCTGGCATGCATACTGCCCTCAGTCCGTATGTGATAAGCAAATGGATCAATAAATGCCTTTATGTAGTATGTAAACAGTACAGATGGCACTGCAGTATCCTAGATAAAGGACTGTGACCATGGAAGCTAAATGCTAATTATATGGAGAAAGATGTTTCAAAAGCCCCCAAACTGATTTCTTAGCTTAGTCTTAAAATACAAATGTCTTTATAAACCAAGGACTGTGCATACTTCATATATCCTAATTCAGGACTATTTGCACAGTAAGTAAATGCTTGTTAAATGAATTGATGACCTTGCTTGACTTAGAAATTAGCATAAACACACTTTATGTACATTAGAACATTTTACATATATTAAATCATAAAAGAATTGAAATTCAGGGGCGTCGTCTTAGTTAAAACAGCATCCCTCCACTCTTCTGCCCCCATGCACAAAAATTCCAGGGAACATATTGTATCCTTATTACATATTTTCACAAGTTACAGAGATTTTAGAAATACTGGAGTATTTTAGAAATACGGCAGGCTTTCCTAATTTATTTCTGAGATTAGGCCAATAAGCCTTTTGCTTAGTTGGATTTATAGATTTAATAAGCTGAAACAGATGAGTGGAGAGACACAATGTGGTGTAGCCGTACAGTGGACGACTATTCAGCAGTACAATGAGCTCTTGATGTGCGCTGCAATGTGTGAACTTCAACACATCATGTGAAAGAAGCCAGCCACGACAGACCATGTAATCTATGGTTTCATTTATATGGAATGTCTAGAAAAGTAAACCCATAGAGACAGACAGCAGATTCTTGGTAGCCTGGGACTCAGGGTGGGGACTGGGCACTGCAAATGGGTGGGCTGGTCTTCAGGGGACGATGGAAATATTCTAATGTTGGGTTCTGGAGATGGTCACACAGTTCTACCTTTATAAAAATCATTGACTTGGACACTTACAATGAGCAAATTTTGTGGGATATAACTTATACCTCAAGAAAGTTGTTAAAAAAATTAATCTGGGGCATAACCTCAAAAGGTGGAGCACATGAAACCACCAAGCGCCTAACCAAAGTTTGCCGCTTATTCTGGGAACTGTAGTCTGTGTTTCCATGATTGTCACACAGAGCCTAGTGCTTAGGCCACCGGAAGCCCAGATGACAGTGTTTCTTCGGTGCTGAGGAAGTGTGTCAGATCTGGATCTCTGTCAGGAAAACAGGCAAACCCAGGTTCTTGTCGGATGAGTCGACACAACTGAGTTTAATCAACGCACTAAACTAATTGCCATCCTAGCTGCTTAGAGCTTGGTTCACCCCAATTCTCTGTCGTTTGTTAGAGTATACTTCTCTTCTGACACTTTCGTTTGCCACTTTTATTGTTGCAGAGCTCAATTTGAAAACAATCCCCTGGTTGTATTAGGGAGGAGGAGTGCTATTTGCTCACCAAACGATGCTGCTCTCCTGTGGCAGGGAAAGTCCACCGTGCCTGCCTCTGTGTCCTTGGACACTGTCTTAGCAGACCATCGACCTCAGCAGGTGAGGCGAGTAACTTCAAATAGCCGGGCCCAGAGGCCAAACGCGGGTTTTTGGCTTGCAGGCCAGCCGGCACTCGGTTCACTCAGCCACACCAGCCAGGGCTAGAATGCGATTTTTAAATGCCCGGAGCCTGAGTAGTTAAAGGTGGCTGTGCTCACTTTTTGCCTTAGTAGAAGACTCACAGAATCGCTTTGAGCTTTTTCTACGCTGCTTTGGCATGTTTTGCAGTTAAAGTACAAGCTGAAATGAAGTTGTGGGGTAGACAAGCTTATGAATTGCCTGTAATTGCCTTGCTCTCTGACTGCTGTCTCTGGGCGGAAGTGAGTGTCTTTAGTTCTCCCCTCTTGTTTGTTTATTGCTACCTCGCATCTGTTTGGTGTGTTCAAATCCTCTCTGCCTCCTGCCTTGGGGGTTCCTCAGCTTTCTTCCGGCAGCTTGCCCTCCCAACACTGGTTGGTTTCCACATGGTGACTTTCCGTGGGAGTGTTTACTTTGGCACAGAAGCTCCAAGCTCCAGATACCTCCCCGCCTTGGCCTCCAGGAACTGGCTGGGCCCCGCCAGCCTTCAGAGCTCTCGTGCATCTCTCCATCAGGAATAAAGGATTTTCGATCCAGCCCCACGATGTTCCAGCAAGCATTTTTGACAATGTCTAATTTCTTCAGTCCTTGTATCCAGAATTCAGTAGTTGCATGCCAAAATTGAGACTAACAGCTTAGATCCTTGTGCAACAGTTTTTTTTGACCACTTACTGATGTGATTTTGAACTAACTTGTTCTGAATTTGCCACCACTGAAACTTGATGCCTAACCTAGACACAAATTAAGAGTAAAATTTATACAACGACATGTTTTTGTATTACCAGTCCTAAGTTATTATTCACCCTTGGTGAATGTTAGGCATTATTTATGAGATTGCATTAATATTTCCTTCTGCATATTATATGGCAAAGGAGTGACTGACATTTTTATTTTCGATGTCACTTTTGATAGTTTAATTGGTCAATAAATGTTTAGGTTGGTATTTGTGTGTGTGTGTGCGTGTGTGTGTGTGGTTTTGTTGTGTATTCTTTAATTTTTGATGAGTTACTATTCTCCAGATTTCAAGGAGAACTAGTTAGGCATTCTGTTAAACAGACTGACTGGTTATATGATTAGAGAAATTTCCATGTTTCCAGGCCATACATTTAGTTTTGAAATACAAGGAATAAGGAAATGGTGCAATTTTATCTTGTTTTAAGACCTCCTTTAGAATAATTGTTGATCTGTATTGGATCCGATAGCTGGAGTTGATCATAATTAAAGTAACACATAGTGTTATATATAGAATTATTGAAGACGTTGTCCTCAGCGGGGAAAATAGATTAGACTATTACTTTGGATGATTTTTACTTTTTCGAACCATTTCCTTTTCTGGAAAACATCCAAATGTTAACATTAAATACTACTGTTGGACACTCTGAAATGTATAGAACTCTAACACGGGGAAGAGCCTGGAATGTTGACTGCATAGTATGGAGGGCTGATGGGTACAGTCCCTTTCTACCTGCCGGCCTCACCTCACCTCTTGTTGCTGCTCTGAAATTAAAAACTGGAGGACCTGCCCTGGCTGGTGTGGCTCAGTGGATTGAGTGCTGGCCTGCGAATGAAAGGGTTGCCAGTTCAATTCCCAGTCAGGGCACATGCCTGGGTTTCTGGCTGGGTCCCCAGTAAGGGAGCGTATGAGAGGCAACCACACATTGATGTTTCTCTCCCTCTCTTTCTCTCTCTTTTCTCCCCTGTCTAGAAACAAAAACAAAAACAAAAACAAAACAAAACAAAACAAAAAAAAACCTGGAGGATATTTGACAACATGTCAGTGAAAGAAAACTCCTCTGAAGTTTGTGCTGGGAGTTGAAGTTAGGTACTTTATTCATTTAAATTTAATAATTCTGTGATGTGAATATAGAAGAAAGATCATTGCCCTGGATGATGTGGCTCAGTGGATTGAACACTGGCCTGTGAACCAAAAGGCCACCAGTTCAGTTCCCTGTCAGGGCACATGCCTGGGTTGTGGGCCAGGTCCCTGGTTGGGAGCATGTGAGAAGCTACTGATTGGTGTTTCTCTCCCTCTTTTCCCCCTCCCTTCCTCTCTCCCTAAAAATAAATAAACAAAATCTTAAAAAAAAGAAAAAAGATCATATTATAGAGTAAGAGTCTGGTGCGCAGATATTGAATCTTTGCTCAAAGTAAAGTGACCAGATGTCCGATGTGGAAAGGAGAATACTGGAATGTGGTTTCCTGTCCTTTCTGATAACACTGTTCCTCAAATATCCTTTGATGACTTTTTTCCCCCATATCTGAGAGATTCTCTGTTTCTCCCTCCTTATCATTATCCTCCTCTGGTCAATTTCTCGACTAATCCAGCAGTCTTTTAATTATTATGTTCCTTCTTCACTAGATAGTTTGGAGCCAGGCTGAGCTCAAAATAACTTCTGATTGACCCTGTATTTCTAACAAGACCCAGCTCACTCCCTTTTCTTTCCCTTCTCTGATTCAATACCCTCTGCCATGTAAAAGGAGGTTTGCCTGGTTTTGCATCTATGTCTAACACTGCCTGGAGCCTCCAGTAGCTGGCTTTTTGCTGTGGAGATTCAGAGTTGCTGCTGATATGACAGGGACCACCGTAGACATGTTCTTTTGCCCAGATACTTGTGTCTTGGGCTGCTTATGTTGGCTCATTAAGACCGGACCTCGTATGACAGGAATGTGATGGCTATTTAGTTACATCCCAATATTTGCTTCACATTCGATGGTGCTCTCAAGCATGCACTTATGAGGAGAGAGCCACTTGTCGCAGGGTGGTAGGACCCCCTTCGTTCCTCAAGTCTTGCCTCATGACCCCCTTCATTCCTCAAGTCTTGGAGCTGTGCCTCTTGAGGCCCTCCCTTTTCTCCAACTTTGAATCACTCTCACTTCCTTGGCCCCTGGATCCACCAAAAAGGTGGTGCTGGGCAGGTGGGGGTGCTTGACCCCCGGTGCTTGAGTGGGAAATATTTCTCATTCTACTTGTCCACCTTTGTTGCTTGTTTTTGTTTTTTTTACAATGCATATCTCCAACTAATGTTTTTTTCCTGCAGCTTTCTGTAACCAAAAATGGCATCCTTGAATGTAAATTATGCAGTGGTCGGGGTGGGGGGGCAGGGGTGGGGTTCTGCAAGTCCATGCAGCACATAGTGGCTGTCAAGGCTTTCCGAGCATACTCCAGAATCCAGCCTGGAACCAAATGTACTCTCTGTCTGCCAGCAGTGATGGAATTCCTAGGTCCTATTACCAGCTTGTGAAAAGAAATCATTCATGAAACTAACTGCAAGCTGGCAAGCAAGAATCTCAAAGATTCATTCACTCGAAAGCTCAGCCTGCAAATATGATTTAGCTTTGAACATTTTCTCCAGGCCCACCTGCTGAGTTTCCATCTCACGGAGGCTCATCTTGGTACAGAAGAAAGCCTTTGAAGGTTCACAGTGGGGATCTTAGGGGACATGTGCCAGAGATGATGTCACAGAAGGGCCTTCCGGAAGACATCCCACACATCAGTCACCCCTGATCCAAGAATCTGTGTCATGAGGTCGTGTCTCTAGCACTTCATGGAGTGAATGTAAATGTGTGACTTCGGTTGCTAAAGCTCTAAATCACAGTTAGGACAAGAGAGGGGAACAGTCAGTCTCCATAGCGGTCAGACACCTGTCCATTAAAATACCTTGAAGACATCTGTAAAAAGAGTATCTTATCTATCAATGAATTAATTATTTATTGAGGTAAGCTCAAGGAAATTTGTGATTTGAACTTGGATCATGTCTAGAGGAAAGATTGATTTGACCAACATGGAGAAGAGACTGTAGAGAGAAATGCACCTTAGTTTTGGATTGGGAGAAAGGGTATTTCCCACTGTCTAGATAGTATTTAAAAGGGGCTTTAAAAAAAATCATATAATGGATATAATAACAGAAAAATTCCACACTCCAGATTCAAACACAGTTTAGAAGTGTATTAGATTTTTCTTTGTTTTGGTTGGTAGAGGGGAGTAGTACAGGCTTTGGAGTGAGTTTGGGAAAGAGAACAACTGTTAAACATTCTTCATTTGATCTTTGTGACCCTGAGAATTCCTTCATAATCTTTTAGAAAATCTTTTTCTTCTAGTGGCCAATTACTTTGCTTTTTTCTTTCAAGGGTGAGAAGAATCATCATGACTTAGCCAGTGAGTAGAGGAGAGGCTCAGTAAGGTGCAGGTCTTGTTTCACAATTCTTCAGAGTGTCACCTGCACACCACCCAGACCCTTGTCCTCTTTCAGAAGGCCCAGCTTTATTGGTCTGTTGGCTTGGGGTCAACATGAGGGAGGTGCACACAAAGGAAAGGATCACCCTGAATAATGGAGACCCCTCTGAGCTCCAGAGAACGCTGGTTCCGTTTAGTCTTTTTTTTTCCTTTTAATGAAGTTCAGCCTGGCTGCGTCTGTGCCCGAGACAGCATGCACTATTTGTCAAAGCAGTCAGGGTTCTGACCCTTTCCACAAGCAAGCCTGTGACCTGCAGATAAGCACTGGCATGAAGTATGGTGACATGATTTGGGGTGGGGACGCAGCCCCATGGACAGGCACCCTGGCCTGCTTGCCCCTCCTGGTGGGCACTGTTGTGGCTCATAAAACATGGCTGCGAGCTCACCCTCAGTGACCTGTAAATCAAGAGGCTCTTAAATTAATGGTGGTAGCATGTGAACTTGGTTGCAGTTTTGGATTTGCTACTACGGGCCTTTCCATGGGCTTTTCATCTGTTCCTTGAAGAACTGGTTTTGGGGCCCAGATTTCTTGCCATGAGTTTGTTGAGCGGGAAGAAGGGTCGCGACTGGAGGCTTGGCAGCCATTTTTAGGAGGCCTGGACCAAGGGCACAATTAGTGAATGGCTCAGGTTGGGGACTGACGTGGGAGACCTGCAGGGTCCAGTGGCCTTGGGGGTTTCTCTTTAATTGCACTTCTGAGTGACCACAGGGTTGGCCGCCAGGCTCATTGAAGCCTGCAGGGGTAAGCTTATGGAAATAAATCAGGTGCAGATTGGGAAAGGCTGTTTCCTAGAAAGTGTATGGGGTTGCTCATGGTAATCGTCGTTACTCCACAGGGAAAAAGCTACCAGATTTTTTAAACCTGCCAATTGGGATAAATTTTGACTTTTGACAGTTAGCTATTTTGCCTAATAATGGCAGTGTGATGCACATATATCACATTGTATGTCAGATATTTAAAAAGACCCTGTGAAGGGGGCTGTCAGTGTCAGCAAAATCTACCTCTCGTGTCTTTCCTATATGTGGGAAGGAAAGAGTTTTGTAGGTGTACTTCTATAAAAGAGTTTGACATTAGACTTCTAAGAATTGGTAGAAAGCTAAATGAATTCATATACAGAAATAATTAGAGGTACATATGAAACTCGTAAAATACACATGTTTGAAATGTTTGGCTTTTTTGAGCACTTGGGAGGTTGTCAGCCATTTCCTTTTTCCATATTAGCTTCCAAATGATTAATTGGATTTATTTAATTAAATGCTCCACATTTAAGTGGAGTGGAGGCCCAGGGAATCTTCTGAAATAATATTGTTTTCTATTTATCTACAGTATACCACTTGGCTTGCTTATACTTAGAGAAAAGACATTCAGATCTATATTGACAATCCTTTAAAAAGTATTTACTGTTATTTCTGAAATGAAAAACCTGTTTTAAAAAAAATCGTACAGACAATCTCAAAAATCTCATGTCCTGAAATTCTGTTCCTTTACTGCATTTCAGATGAACAAGCCAGGTTTGAAACCAGAAGCACTGTTCCGTTGCTGCCACAGTGACTTGAAATGTTCGGAGGGATAGCTGAGCTATTTTTAACGCGTGCAAATGTATCCTGTGGTGGCCGATTTCCAATGATCCAAAATTAGTCCTGGGATCTTGGACACCGCAGTGTCAAGGACTCAGACGATCAGCACGCTTAACATCTTTGAGTTTGTCAAACTAGATCTAACACGAGGATTGATAGCTTTGGTCAAAGAATACATTATTGTTTGGAGAAAACAAAAGGATAATCTTGTTGTGAAATAAGAAGTCAGGATGGGCAGAGTTAGATGCTGGCGAAGTGGGTGCTGAATAAAACTGCGAGCAGTTCCAAGTGATTGGAAGATGACAGCCTCTTGGTGATGAGGACAGTTAAATGCCTAATGGGCATTTTTATTATATTGGTTGGGGCATGAAGAATAGCTGGGATTTTTTTTTTTCTTCTGTTTTGTTTCCATGAACAGAAGGCTAAAAAGGAAGGTTGACTGGGCCCCAGGGCAGGAAAGGCTTGGTCATCACAGTGGCCTTTCACCTGTGGCAAAAAGAAGGAGAGATACGGTTACCTTCTCTTCTTACACATGTTGCCCTAGTCATCCTGCAGACAAATGACCAATTCACTTTGGAAGAATTGTATTTACTTTTCCCCACATCTCCAGAAACACTTCATTATTAAATACATATGAAGCATGCAGTTGTCCTTTGCAGGGCTCATTGATTACCAGTTTTCCCTAAGGTTTTTTGTTCGCTTGTAAATTAATCCACAGTTTATAAGAGGATGGGCTAATCTTTAATAGCTTTATTCTGACGAACCCTGTCTGTTGTCTTAATTCAAATCGATATGGCAGACAGGAGGTAGATCTGATTCAGAGGAAGGGACATGCACGTGGTTGAACTATGGAGTCTTATTTGTTGAATGTTGACTGCCTCCTGATTGATGTAACCATTCCACAGGATGCCAGGATTTGGAAGCTGCTACTGAGGCTGACCAATGCATCTCTGTCTCCAGGCAGGGCCTTTTCTAAATGCCCAGAGTTGGTGATCTGTTGTGTTCTTAAGCAGGGGCTTACAGCGGGCCTCCGTTATTACGGGGGCCATTTGTTTTACCCTAGCCCAGCTCCAGGGGAGCCCTAGGGTAAAGAATAGCATTTAGTCAACCAAGAAGTGTTTACTGAAACTTCCCCTGTACCGGACCACAGGCCTTGCCCTGAGAATGCACCGTGTGGAGGAGAGAGATGGTTTCTGTTCTCTTGGTGCCTGTTTTCCAGCTGGATGTCCCTTGTCTTGGCGTGGATGCCTTTTTTCTCCATTTTTCCACAGCCCAAATTGATGCTTCAGGTGCAGCCGAACACCTAGGATTCCCTGGGGCCTCGAGCCAGGGTGGCCGTGATGGCAGGTGGGAGGAAAAGTGGGCATGGGAACAGTTGGGAACGTTGTTCAGTTCCCATGCCCTGGCAGAGTGGCCTCACTTGCTGGGATGAAAGGGAGTGGTGGAGATTTGGAAGGTGTGTGCCCCGTGGGCACAGACACATGGTTGGTACTCTGACCCATGGCTCTATGCGAGGGGACCCTCCACTCACTGTGCACAGCAGCCCCCATCAGAGCACCTGTAGCCAGGATAGGGTGTCTTCAGAGGTGGTTCTTTACCAGCAAACAGGGACTGAAAAGCAGAAATGGCTTCAAGATTAAGAAGAAAAGAGACTGAATGTTCCAGTCTGCCTTTTCAGGATCTTAGAGTGGTTTGCAGCCCCTTGTGTCTCCTTGGGGTCACTGAGAGCCCTTCCTTGTCAGGCAGCTGGATACCGAGACCAGTGTATGATGAGCTCACTGTCTTGCATGGCCCCAAATGTGTGCCATTTCTTGGTGTTTTTTAGGGACAAAATTGCATAATCCACCTTTGTTGCAGGACAGGACAGCCTTTGGCAGTGTCTAGTGCACTGTGCAGTCAGGGTGAAGAAAGGAAGCCCACCTTTCCCGACATTGCAGAGCCTTGGGATGTGAAAAGTAGGACTGGAGCAGAGTCAGGGAACTGAGATGCTTAGCATCCCTCCTTCCCAGCCTTCCCTGTTTGTGCCCACACTTTCCCACCTCTCACCTGTTTCCTTAGCATGCAGTCTGGTTGGTTGTGGCCATTCATTTTGAGTGTGGTTCCAAGAGTCTAGTTACACTGTGTGCTTCTGCATAAGGGTCATTTCTCTCTTTTATAAGCAATTCTGTGAATCCTCAATGTGGATTGTATCCGAGTCGAACCATCCTCAGTGGGGTACCTGACGGCAGAAGGACAAAGACTATTTCAATTTCTCGAGTTGTGTGCAAATGAAATCGGTTCGTTGTTTCTCATGACATAGTCATTTGAACTAGAATTAACTCACTTCCGTTCTATTAGTTTCCTTTTGCTCTTTTTATTTAAACCTGAAAGAGACACATCTTGTTTTGGGATTAATTTTAACAAATGTTTTTGAAAGAAGATGGTATTATAAATGAGGGTTTTTTTGGGGGGGGTGGTGGTGGTGTTTGAGGCTTGAAGAGTTTATCAATTGTGTGTATTTCCTTCTGGATGTTTAATTTGGATGGCTGTGTTTATGTTATAATAACCCACTTAGCCCTCTGTAGCCATGAACACCTCTACACCTAAAAAAGTGGCTGTTAGTCTAAAAGGAGATATCTGAACTCTCCTGTCATCACCTGCAGCCCTGTGAGACCGCCTTCGTTTTTGAAACACAGGATCTATCTCTTCATGGGATAACCAATGTAGCGAAGAGCTGCTGACTTTGCTAGTGATCCACATCTCTGGAAACAGTCACTTCCAAGAAAGCCAGGGAAGGCAGAGATCCAAGTTCCAGAACAGCAGGGTGTGGGGAGGAAATGCCTCCCACTGGCAGATGCCCCGGAACTAGCAGATGCCCCTGAGCGCCTCTCTGTCTTCCCCGCTCTCTCCTTGACTTTGCCATCTCTTCAGAGGTCACAATGGCCACGGAGCCTTTTGGACACTATGGAGAGTCTGCTTGAATGTGACACCTTTAGGGTTTCATGGTGCTTAAATTTCAGATAACTATTCCAAAGGCTCCAGTTCCAGCTATCTGAGGGAACAGATGAGCAGTGTGTATCTGAGTATTGAAATAGAAAAAGAGAGCTTAGCAATACATCAGGTTGCCAGAAAGAACTTTTACATCACAAATTAACCCCCGTTTCGCTGAAGAGCTTCAAAAAGAGTGAATGAGCAAATGAAAACCAACTTCACAGTTACTTCCAAATATATTTATGGAATTTTATGATTGAAACACCAACAGGAGGCCGGTATTTGAAAGCAAGTTGCTATTTTATATTGTGAAAAAAAAAAAGAAATTCTAGCTCCAGTTCAGTGAATGTCTTAATAATGTTGGTAGAGGCCTTTAGGTCAGTGTCTGAAGTATTCCTGGTATAAAGAGCTTACATGGTTTATTTTGTTTTAATTGAAGTTTATTAGTTGCAATTTCAGTTCCGTAGCTTACGGCGAAATGAAAGTCCACAGCCCTACATCCTGAAGCCCTTGGGAGGTACCGGCGGCTGGTGAAGGAGCAGGTGGGCAGGAACAAGCGCTCGGCCGCCCAGGCTGCCTCCTGGGGCCGGCCCAGTGGCATCCTGACCTCGCAGAAAGGTGCTGACAAGCCTGGCAGCTAGAGAGAAGGCTGTGAGGACTTTTGCTTAATTATACGGGGCGGAAACGATGTGAGGCAAAGCTGGCACACTGAGGAAGGAAGCTCTTCTCGCCCAGGGCCTGGCCGCCATCCTTAGATGGTTTCTCAGACTGTGATGCAGCCGACAGCTGGTTGTGCTTTCAAAACTGTGGTAATAGCCAGAACCATCTGGATACAGCACTGCAATGGGCTCACAACTCAGAAAAGCCTGCCTCGTGCCTGTCTTTATGGGTTTTCCAGGAGTACCAAGACCTGCAAATAAAATTGCCGTATCTTACGAACTACCTTCTGGCAACAAAAGCAAAGATAAACAAGTGGGACTTCATCAAACAAAAAAGTGTTGTCCTGTACACCAAGAGGTTGGGGGTTCAATTTCCAGGTCAGGGCACATACCTGCTTAGGTTGTGGGTTTGATCCTGTCGGAGTGCCTATGGGAGGCAAGTGATTGGAGTTTCTCTCTCACATTTTGTTTCTCCGTCTGTCTTCCTCTCTCTCTAAAATGAATAAATATATCCTCGGGCAAGGATTAAAAAAATAATAAAATAAAAAACTTCTACATAGCAAAGGAACCCATCAACAACATGAAAAGGCAACCTGTGGAACAAGAGGAAATATATTTGCCAGTCACATTTTTGATACGGGGTTAAAACCCAAAATATATAAAGAAGTCATGCAACTCAATAGCAAAAAACAAAACAAAATACCCCACAAATAATCTGGCATTCCCCCTTCGTTCACGTCCATGGGTTGTACACGTAAGTTCTTTGGCTCCTCCATTCCCTATACTATTCTTACCCCTCCCCCCATCTAATTTTAAAAAGTTAAAAATTGGCAATGGATATGAATAGACATTTTTCGAAAGAAGATCTACAGATGGCCAACAGGTACATAAAAAGATGTTCAACATCACTAATGATCAGGGAAATGTAAATCAAAAGCTTAATGAGATACCACCTCACAGCCCTTGTAATGGCTATCATCAAAAAAGATGAGGAATGACAGTTGGTCAGCGTATGGAGAGAAGGGAACCCTCGCGCACTGTTGGCGAGATTGTAAATTGGAGCAGCCACTAGGGAAAACAGCATGGGGGTCCCTCAAAACATTGAAACTAGAACTACCATGTGGTCTATCGATTCTAATTCTTGGCATTTATCTGAAGGAAACGAAAACACTAACTTGTAAAGATGTCTGCACCTTCATATTTATTGCAGCATTATTTATACTAGCCAACACAGGGAAGCAAGCTAATTGTCCATCGTTTCATGAATGGATCAAGTTGTGGCGTGTATATATAAATGTATATGTATCACGGAATATTTTTCAGCCATAAAAAGAAAGGAAATAGTGTCTATTTAAGATGACATAGTTGTATTTTGAGGGCATTATGCTAAATGAAATAAGTTAGAGAAAGACAAATGAGCTTATTTATGTGTGTATTTTTAAAAAAAAATCACCACCTGCCCCACAAAAAAATCCCCAACTCACCATTGTCGAGAACAGAGTGGTGGCTGCCAGAGATGAGGAGTGGGAGGTGGTCAAAATGGGTGAAGGTGGTCAAAAGGTACAAATGTCTAATGAAAAAAAAACCAAAAAAGAAAAAAAAGGGACTGTAATCTTTTAAAAAATGTATATTTCATTGATTATGCTATTAGTTGTCCCATTTTTTCCCCTGCAATTTAGCCCCCTCCTCCCTGCACCCTCACTCCCTCCAGCATTTCCTCTGTCCCCTTAGCTCACGTCTGTGGGTTGTACACATGAGTTCTTTGGCTCCTCCATTCTCTAAGCTATTCTTAACTGCACACCCACCCCCCATCTATTTTGTACTTCCCATTTATGCATCTTATTCCCTGTACCTTTTCCCCTAATCTCCCCACTCTGCCTCCCCGCTGATAACCCTCCACGTGATCTCCATTTCTGTGATTCTGTTCCTGTTCTAGTTGTTTGATTAGTTTGTTTTGTTTTTAGGTTCAGTTGTTGGTAGTTGTGTTTGTTGTCATTTTGCTGTTCATATTTTTAATCATCTTCTTTTTCTTAGACAAGTCCCTTTCACATTTCATATAATAAGGGCTGGGTGATGACGAACTTTAACTTGACCTTACCTGGGAAGCACTTTATCTGCTCTTCCATTCTAAATGATAGCTTTGCTGGTTAGAGTCATCTTGGATGTAAGTCCTTGCCTTTCATGACTCTGAATACTTCTTTCCAGCCCCTTCTTGCCTGTAAGGTTTCTTTGGAGAAATCAGCTGAGAGTCTTATGGGAACTCCTTTGTAGGTAACTGTCTCCTTTTCTCTTGCTGCTTTGAAGATTCTCTCCTATCTTTAATCTTGGGTAATGTAATGATGATGTGCCTTGGTGAGTTCTTCCTTGGGTCCATCTTCTTTGGGACTCTTTGAGCTTCCTGGACTTCTTGGAAGTCTATTTCCTTTGCCAGATTGGGGATTGGGGAAGCTCTCCTTCGGTATTTGTTCAAGTAAGTTTTCAATTTCTTGCTCTTCCCCTTCTCCTTCTGGCAGCCCTATGTTCAGATGTTAGAGCGTTTAAAGTTGTCCCAGAGGTTCCTCAGCCTCTCCTCATTTTTTTGAATTCTTGTTTCCTCACTCTGTTCAGGTTGAATGTTTCTTTCTTCCTTCTGCTCCAAATCGTTGATTTGAGTCCCTGTTTCCTTCCCTTCACTGTTGGTTCCCTGTATATTTTGCTTTATTTCACTTTGCATAGCCTTCACTTTTTCCTCTATTTTTGCAGCCGAACTCAACCATTTCTGTGAGCATCCAGAATACCAGTGTCTTGACTCTGTGTCTGTTAGGTTGGCTATCTCTTCATTCCTTAGTTCTATTTTTCCAGCTTTGATCTGTTCTTTCGTTTAGGTCATATTTCTTTTTTGTCTCCGCAGGCCTATTACGTGGTGAGGGGTGGAGCCTTAGGTACTCACTGGGGTGGGGCCACCCATGTCACTGCCTCGTGGCACTGTATGTGGGGGATGGCTCTGAGAGGGAACAGTGCCACTTGCTTGGCTCTTGGCCGGCTTTCAGTCACTCCCCTGCTACCCATAAGCAAATTGGGACTTTCTGGTGCTGATTCTCAGGTGGGAGGGTTTGTGCACATTCTAGGACCCTGTGGGCTCCTCCAGTGACCTCTCCCGTGAGACTGGGAGTTTCTCCCGCTGCCGCAACCCCCACAGGTTTTTACGGGTGGAGGTGCTGAGGCTCTCTTTTCCTGCACTGGAACCCTGGGTTGTGTGGTCTCTCTCACTCCCCAGTTTTTCCTCCTGGTTTATCCTCACGCAAATGTGGGACCACCCTGTGCGCCAGCCGCTGCCTTACTGTGTGTCCTCTCCACCCGGCTGCCTGTCTCAGCCCCTCCTACCTGCCTGGATGAATGATTCTTCTTTACTCCTTGGTTGTCGGACTTCCATACAGTTCAATTTTCTGGCAGTTCTGGTTATTTTTTGTTTTTAAATTGGTTGTTTCCCTTCTTTTAGTTGTGCGAGAAGGCAAAGTGTATCTACCTACACCTCCATCTTGGCTGGAAGTTGGGACTAACTGATCTAATCATAAGGGCCTGGTTGGCCTCTGTAGTTGGGTCCTCCTGAAATAGCCTATAGACCCCTGCTGCTGAGGTTAAATTGATTTTTGTACCTGGAAACATCGGCAAAAGAGGTAGTTCTCTGTTTCCAACTCTTATCCATTTACTCTTTTCAAGAAAATATATTAAATTGATAAATTCATTTGTTTCCATGGTTTATTTGCTGTGCAGCACATAATTCTATAACTTTGTGGTAGAAGACTATACTTGGTTATTCCCTCTCACAGTTCTTCTGGTGGGCGGGGCTCAGCGGGGTGGCTCTCCTTGGGTTTGTCATGTATTGCAGTTACATGGTGTCTGGGGCTGGTGTCATCAGAGGCTTCGCAGCTGGATACAAGATGGCCTCACTCACAAGGCTGACACCTGAGAGTCTTGCCATATGGCCTCCCCGTTCTTACATGAAGACATGTGCTTCAAGAGGCAGGAAACACAAATTTCTCACCATGGAAGCCTTTTCCCAGAACCGGCACAATGTCTTTTCTGCTATTAAGGCAGTCCTAGGGCTTGCCCAGATTCCAGGGGTCAGAGAGGTAGAGTGCTTACTGATGGGCAAGTGCCAAGGCACGTACAGGAGAACGCGGGGGAGGGGAGACTGTTGAGGCCCTCTGTGGGACATGCCATCCACCACGCCATTCCTCATGTTCCATGTGTAGGCAGCGATTTTCAACTAGTGTACCATGGCACACTGCTGTGGTACAAGAGGCATACCGGTGTGCTGCAAGAATTTTTAAAACATGCAATACCTGACTATTTAGTCAGTGGGGACAAACTGACGTGTTTTCCTGTAGATCGTCAAATAAAAAAATGACAACAGCCAACACAACAATAGCTGTTTGGTATAAATGAATCAAAATTATACCTTTTTTTTGGTCAAATAGGCAAAAAATACATTTTTCTATGTGTGTGCTTCAGAATTTTAGTAATTAGTGTATGTGCGCCAGGAGATGAAACAGGTTGAACATCACTGGTGTATAGGAACTGACAAAATAAATGTGTAATCGCTTGCTAAAGTCAATCACACTCAACTTCATTTCTATAAAGATAGGATTTGGAAGCTAACACATTAGTACTCAGCAAATACAACAGGCAAATGCCAAACCTACACGTTACAAAATGGGTGGTCCTTTTTGTTCAAGAGATTTTTTTTTTTATGTGACATGGAAGATTGGTTGCAGGATTTCTTTAAAAATATCAAGGTCTTCTAGAACTTTTCCATATGATTACAAGGCAGTATAAATGCAGCAGTTATGGGAATGGGTTTTGGATCGAGATGGTCAGATTTGTAGCTCCCTTTCCTCAATTCCAAAATGGTAAGAGTAGTTCCTATCTCCTTAGGGGTCTTGTGATCATTCGGGGCTGTTAATACATGCCAATTGCCTGTTCCATAGTAAGCATTTGAAATGTTAGCAGGTATTTGTGTTGTGATGATTCAAGAATTCGCTTGCCAATCCACTGTGTGGGTTAGCTCCTTCCTTTACTCAAAGGCCAGTCCTACCATGACCTCGTGGCAGCTCCTCTGTTAGGTCACCTGCACAGGGATGCCCGCACAGAGCCCTGGAAGGGAGATGGGAGGAAAAAGTGGAATTGCTAGAAATAAAAACAGGGATGAGCACTGTTGCTTGCCTCTGCCTGTATCTCTTGACATTAGGAAAAAATAAAGGGAAGGTTATCTGTGCCAGGCACATTCTGCTTGCCCAGGCAGATGCTCTCAGGTGCTTTCTCCAGACCAGTGGAGGCTCAGCTGCACAAAACCTCACTAGCCCTCTACTACTGGTTGGCTTCCTCCCACCGGGCACCCTGCAGAGCATAGAGGAAGCAGGGCTTGCGCCCCAAGGGGTCTCCATGGGCTGGCTGCATCCTTCTATCCAAGGACTCAGAACCCATCAGCCACACATCACACCCCTGCACCACCCCATCCCTGTCCCCTCTTGGGCTGTGGGACCTGGAAAATACTCCCCTCTCCCAGATCAGCAGGCCTAGGGTGGTAGCTGTGCCACTATGACTAGTTCTGTCCCTGACCTTGCGTTTCCACCCCTATATTAACACCCCACATTAACAGTCTCCTCTAGATACCCATGATACCTGGTAAAGCGTACCCTTTGTTCCTCCTGGACCCTGGATACCCTATCCCCAGGATGGTCAGCATTAACATACATTTCAGTTGGTTTTGTGGTAGCTATTCCTGACAGCAAAGAGGATGTGAGAAGTTAAGAAATGTATGGCCATCGTTAATAAATAGACAACAAGTGCTGGCGAGGATGTGGGGAAAGGGAACCCTAGTGCACTGTTGGTGGGAATGCAGACCGGTGCAGCCCCTGCGGGAAACAGTATGGGATTTCCTCAAGAAAATTATAAGTGAAACTGTCTTTTGAGTCAGTGATTCCACTGCTGAGAATGTACACTAAGAGCCCCAAAACACCAATTCAAAAGAACTTAGGCACCGCTATGTTCACAGCAGCGCTATTTATAATAGCCAAGGACTGGAAACAGCCTAAGTGCCCATCAGTAAATGAATGGATCAAAAAACTGGTGCATTTATACAATGGAATACTACACAGCAGAAAGAAGGAACTCCTACTTTTTGAGACAGCATGGATGGATCTGGATAATATTATGCTAAGTGAAATAAGACAGTTGGTGAAAGACAAATGCCATATGGTCTCACTTATAAGAGGAAACTAATGAGCAAAATAGAACCAGAGGCATGGAAACATGGAACAGACTGACAGTGGTTAGAGGGGAATGGGGAGAGGGGGGTAAGGGTGGAAAGAAGGGGAAGAGACTAGTCAAAGAACATGTATGAATGATCCATGGACATGGACAATGGTGTGGGGACTGCCTGTGGGAGTGGGCGGGGGTGGGCTGGCTGGAAGATTCAAAGGGGGAAAAATTGGGACATCTGTAACAGAATAACTAAACAGTTTTTTAAAAAAGAAAGAAAAGTGTTGCCTTACTAATGCCAGGAAGGAGCTTCTAAAGGGATGATGTATTATCTTGAGGTTACTGAGGACCCTGCACGGTAGGCAGCTCCCTATTATTTGAGTCACCGAAATCTCAGTGGGGGTGAAGCAGATCATGTGACCTGAAATATGATGTTGTGTGGAACCCAGGGCCAGAATCCTGGCTCTCTGCTCTACCATACCTCAGCGGCCACCGGGGAGGATGGAACCAAGAATGTGGACTTGCAGCCTGAAGCCAGGCTGCCCCAGGGCTTCTGGGACCTTCAGTTGCTGACGGATCTCTGGGAAGAAATCACCTCCAGATTTCTTAACTAAGGCCAGACAGTGTTTATGCTAGAAAATCGGGAGCATCTGTGCTCCGGGTCAGTTTCTCTCTCTTATCTCTCTCTCAACTGGGCAATTCTTGTTTTGCAAGCTGACATCTTTACTGGGCAGTGGACTTATGGTTTATATAAAGGCATCTGACAATTCTTGGAATGAGCTTTGATAAAATCAGTAAACTGTATTACCCTGGGACATAAATGTGGCCTAAAATATATTTAATTTCAGATGTATAAACACACAAATTTCTATTTACCTATTGGTTTATACACACATATCCCACTTGGCTTTCTAGCTTAATCCTAAACCTAAATGTTTGTTAACTAGCAGTTGTTAGTGTGGTTGGATAATTGATTTGATTGGAAGGGAGGACAGTCCTCCTGACTCAGACAGATTCCCCTCTTTCTTTCAGTGTTTATATCTCCTTGGGAAGCATTTGCTAGCAAGAACTTTGCAACTCAGTGTCAATACAAGCTTTATAACAGGTCCTATTTTGAGTGAAGTATGTGATTTACTAATGAGAAAGAAGGGCTCATTTTGATATGTTTCCAATTGAAATAACCCCAAATGTGTTTCCAGGTGTCCAAAACTTCCCTTAATTCTTTAAAATATAATTACTTGCAGTAATTAATTAATTTTCATGTATGGTCCTGCAAAGAGCCACATAGATATCCTAAATAATATAATTTTATGCTCTAGATTCAATGATTTTACATCTATAGAACTTAATTTCTTCTAACAAAACACTTCTGTTATACCTTTGTCCCGACCCTCTATTGATTCCTGCTTCAACTCAAATGACAGCATTTCTTAGACTTGAAGGACTGGTGCTCAAAGAAATTTGACCTCTGAAACCCTGGCAGGTTTTTCTCATTCTAATTTCACTTCACCACAAGGGGCTCTGCAGAGACAGTTCCTAAGAGCTAGTGGGGGCATTTTTGGGGTGCTCCTGGCATTTGGGGCCGGAAGGCCAGCACAGTCATCACCATCTGTTGTCATCCTGTCATCCCTTGCAGAGTCCTTGTCGCTCTTGCTCAGAATCCAGCTCTTTCTTAAGTCCCAGCTGAAGTCTGACTCTCAGGGGACACACTGCCCTGATCGCGCCTGCTCCTGAACGTTTGTTGCCTTTGCTGTCACTGCCAGTCATTTGATGTACATATTATGTTAAAACAAAGCATGACAAAGTTTTCTTGTGAAGAGACTAATGGTCACTATTTTAGGCTTTGAGGGCCACATGGCCTCTGTCATGACTACTCAGTCGTGCTGTTGTCGTGTGGAAGCAGCCATTGACCGCATATAAAAGCATTGGCGTGGCTATATTTCAATAAAGCTTTACTTACACTAGCAGGTTGCAGGCCTGATTTCGGACCCTTGGCTTAAACCACATGAAATAGCTATTTTTTTTAGTTCAAAAAGTGGGCAGTGGACTGCCGGCAGTCAGCTATTGGCAATTTTATGTGACTTAAGCTATAATATCATATACTTTGTTGTAAATCTCATTCTCATCTTGATGTGTCTCTCATTTCTACCCCAAATACATCTGAATCTCTTTCATTGTCCTCTTTTTTTTTTTTTGCTTGATTTTAGCTTCCCATTATGTATAAATCAGAGCCTTGGGTATTTTGGGCGTCCAGTTAATACATATTTAGTACATGACTGAAGTACAGAGCACTGAACTAAAAAAAATCCTTCACTGTAAGAAAACATAGTTTATTAAATATTCTCTCAGTTACCATGAAATGTGTATAGATTTTAGCTTGCCATGATG
This sequence comes from Mormoops blainvillei, assembly GCA_004026545.1. Taxonomy (NCBI): domain Eukaryota; kingdom Metazoa; phylum Chordata; class Mammalia; order Chiroptera; family Mormoopidae; genus Mormoops; species Mormoops blainvillei. Next base: position 56,337 of record PVJD01006052.1, on the reverse strand, counting down.
TGTAAGTCAGACCCTTGAATATTTTGGGCATCTGATTAATATGTATTTAGTATTTGACTGAAGGACAGAACACTAAATTCAAAAATGCTTCACTGTAAGAAAACAGTTGATTAAATATTCTCTCAGTTACCAGAAAACACGTGTGTGTGTGTGTGATTACATTAATAGCGGTTGGGAATTTGGTGAGTCCTTATATTGTGACCAAAGAGATACTCATTCTAGTTTGTTTCTCTTATCAACCGTATCATCTGTATTTGTTTTCTAGGGCGATCATATACATACTTGGTGGCATAAAGCAGTAGAAATTGATCGTCTTGCAGTTTTGGAGGCCAGAGGTCTGAAATCATGGTGTTGGCAGGGTTGGTTCATTCTAGAGGTTCTGAGGGAGAATCTGTCCCATGCCTCTTCTTAGCTTCCTGTAGGTGCTTAATGTCCTTAGTGTTCCTAAGCTTGTAGACAGACTCTTCCTCAGTCATCATGTGGCATCCTCCCCAAGTGTGCCCTTCTGTCTCTTGTTATAAGGATACCAGTCATTGGAGTAGGTCCCATACTCATCCAGTCTGAACTCATCTAAATTTAACTAATTACATCTGCAGAAAACTTATTTCCAAATAATACCACATTCTGAGGTTCTGGATGGACATGGATTTGGGTGGGGGCATTATTCCACTACCCAGCCTGGTCCACCATCTATGGGAGAGGATGCAGTGCCAGACTCGGGATGACACTGGGCTGACATCCTGACAGGTCTGCCGGGACCTTTCTGCTACTGGGGATGGTCCCGGCTATTTGCTTTGGACCTATAATGGAGAATTAAGCTTTTGAACGCTTAATAGACATTTGGTGATGTTAATTTACCTGTGAGCTTCCTCTTTCAGACCAACTATTGACATAAGGAAGTTCACCCAGGAGGTGATTATTATGTGGTATTTGGTGACCCATAATTGATAAGTCACTGCTGAAACACTGATTCATGTCACCTTCCCATTGGTCCTTCTTTATCTCTTTTTGTATATTTGTTAGGTAATTTAGACTCTTAGATTGTGTTTAATGGCTTTGATTTATGAGTTTTGTGAGCAATTTACACAATATACAGTGGCTGTGATGACAGTAAGATTTGAAAAATAGGCTACGATGTTTCTTACTTTATAAATGTTTATAACTCCTGCATTTTTATGGGATTTATGAGCATGATTAAGTTTGTCATTTTAGAAATTGAAACTACCTCCTAAGAGAGATGATAGTACAGGAGCTTACATCTCTAGTGGGACTGTGATAAGAGAAGGCTCTGGAAAAGGATACAACACTCAAACATTTGAAATAACTTACCACCATGGCCATTGATTTTATTCAGTTCTTCTGTTCAAGTCAAATTGCTCTTTTGGGGGACTCAGTCTGTCAATTACATAGTTCTTTCATGTAGGTTTCATTTTTCAATTTCATTCTCTTGATTGGAAGAGCTAATTCCCTTTTTATCTAAATAAAGAAGTGATTTCTTTAGCTTATAATAGATTTTAAACACTCTTTTATTAGCTATGTAAATCAAATCACCTTTATGACTTATTAATTGCTTTAACTTATAAAATTTCTTATATATTTATATTAAGCTCCAAAAAGGCATACACATATGAGTTTGGAAAAGAAAAAAAATTGTATCTGTGAAACTGTTTAAGTAAGGAGCAGCTACATCTGTCCTAACTACATTTAGGCTGTGTGAATTCAACTGCAGTTGAAGACCAATTTGATCAAGAACTTTGAAGAAATTCCACAACTAAAATATAAAAGGGAGAAGCTGAATTATATCAGGGCTTGTTGTTGGAGACAAAACTCGGGAGATTTCACCTTCTGCGAACTATTAATCCCATAGTTATTGTGAACCTCAAAGGGTTGATTTAACTTTCTAGATTAAAATATTTTGTTTTGGGAGTGCAGGAATTACACCGTTCCGGAGAGTATGGCACCCTTGGAGACATCCTGCCTTTACTTGCACATAGCCCATTGTCTTTTCATCATTGTCCCTCCTGTGCGCATCTCCTGGAGCAGTTAGGGGCTGCTCCAGAGGTATGAGATCGTTTATTACATTAGCCTCATCTTGCTTTTCTCTCTGGAAGTTGTCAGCATACTCGATTGAATAATCGGTAGAGGTAGGAACAGTGTTAAGCTGAGAAGGTGCCCAAGGAAGTAGTGAGATCTACTGAAAGGCTCTGTTCATGTGGGTGGGGCCTCATGTACAGAAAGACCACCTTGAGCCCAGGCTCTGGGCCTCTAGAGAAGGAAGAGGAGAAGGACGAGGCGTTGGGGGAGTGGGAGGAGGAGCCTGGGACAGGTATGGCAGTGGCAATGAAAGGCAAATACCATACGATCTCACTTATGACTGGAATCTATGGAACAAAATAAACTAACAAGCAAAATATAGAATCAGAGGCACAGAAATAAGGAACAGACTGATAGTTGAAAGAGGAGGGCTGGGAGGAGCGGGGAGGGGGAAAAAGTGGGACAACTGTAATAGAATAAACAATAAGAATTTAAAAAAGTGTACAAAAATAAAACTTTTGTGATATTGGGACTTATAAAAAAAAGTTTTAGGATAGTTTTAGATTTATACAAAAGTTACCAAGACAGTAAGTACAGAGAGTCTCCATTTACCTTGCATCTGGACGACCAGTTGTTAGTGTCTTACCTGAACATGGTACGTGGGTCACAATGAAAGAAACAACATTGATGTGTTATTATTAACTGAAGTCTGTACTTTATTTGGAATTCCTGAGCATCTCCCTGTGTCCTTTCTCTGTTCTTGGACTCCATCCAGAATACCACATTCCATTTAGTTGTCATGTCTCCTTAGGCTTATCTTAACTGTGACAGTTTCTTAGACTTTCCTTGCTTTCGGTGACCTTGGAAGGTTTCAGAAGTGCTGGTCAGTTATTTTCAGTGTGTCTCAATTTGGATTTGTCTGATGTTTTCTCTTCATGACTGGACTGTAGTTACTGGTTTTGGAGGAAGAACGCAAAGAGGCAAAATGTCCTTACCACATTGTATGTAGGACACATGCTAGCCACAAGACTCATCACTGGTGTTGTTGACCTTGATCATCTGCCTAAGAGAACATAAAATGTGAAATAACATATAAGTCCGGGGTGTCTGGAGGGGCCCAAGGCCATAAGTGAGGCCTACCATATGCTACCCCTTTCTATCCTCACTACCCAAGTACCTCTGACTCTTTTTCTCTCAGAGCTTGTCCCTCCCACTTCTACTACCCTCTGTCCCACTCTGTCCCAAACCACTGGCACCCTTTGTGGGTTACTTGGTCTGTTTGGTTGATGTCTCTTTCCTAGAGGGTAGGCACTAGGAGGATGGAGAGCCCACTTTGTTTATTGTGTGCTCAGCCCCTACAACAGTGCCTGACACATAATAGATGCTCAAAAAATATTCAGTGAACGAATGAATGAGTGAATGATTTGTAGGAGAGAGGTCACAGCATTTAGGCCACAGTCCCTTACACTGCAGGTTACAATCTGGGGGCAACTAAAGACTGACACCAGGCCGCAGTGACAGACCCCTTCATGGTACCATTCCTGGGAGCCCATATTGCTTCGCTTTTTTCTGCCAACCTTTCTCACAAACTTAAATTCTGAGAATTTTCTCTCACACTTTTTTTTTCATAAAGGTCTGAACTTTTGGCTGCTGCATGCGTTGTGAGAATAGTTGCAGAAGCACACTGTCTAGGATGAATAAAATGGGTTTCGAACAGGGAGATGCATTGGAATTAATCAGAAACATACCACAATAGTAGAAGGAAGGGGTGATGTAATAGATGTGATGGATGATGTATCAGAATGTAATGATGATGGGACAGAATGCCCTGGAACACGATCCGAGAGTTACAGACCTAATAAACCCACCTGTGCTGGTCCTAGCATGGTCCTAGGCGTCTCGGCCCCTGCCGGCCTTAGCACTTAACTGGATTTTGTGACAGTTGATAGTTCCGCTGTGCTTGTTCTTGGCTCCAGTACATGCGTAACGATTGGAAACATATCTAAGGAATTTTTCCTTCCACTCAGATGTGGAGTGCTCGGCGGCAAACCCCTAAAAGGCTTCTTTCAGCGTTAATTATGTGGTTAGAGCAAATAAACGAGCAAATTAGAGCATTAGCACCAACTTAAAATGATGCTGGAATGGTTACAGCAGCTAGCCCAGGTTGTTTTTGCCTTTCGGAGATGGAAAGCTTTTTCTCACTTTGTAAACCTGGGGTTGAACAATGGAAAGTTCAGGGGCCTTGTTACCTTTGAATGTTGCATAATAAAACAGTACTGAGCTTAAAATTCCTTTTTTTTTTTTTTGGTTAATCTATCAACAGTGTGCTTTGCATAAGTGGAATGCAAACATTTAATTTTGAAAATGCTTTAGAATTCTTTTTAGATTTTAGTTGAAAGTGGGCCGCTCACTTAAAAAAAAAGCCAAAGCCAGGGGTTCTCCGCAAACAATGTCAACTTTTTTACTTAAACAGGGGCTCTGCCCGTGCTGAGTAACGGGTGATGACCAGGAGCGTCATGTTTCATAGAGAAGGAAGGAAAAGCCACCACAAACACACAAACTAAGGCACAAACTCACATTAATGCACTAGGAAGAACAGAGCTCAAAACTGTACTAATGACTTTATAACATGCCAGAGTTATTAATGTAACCCCAAGAGTGGCAATTCAAGTAGGCGCCCCCTACATGAGCCTTTATTTACCAAGCTTAAAGAGTACTTTCTGTCGTGGCGTGGAATGAAAAAAATAGGTGAATGATAAACATGTCATTCTGGGCTATAATAGTATCATTGAGATGCATGTAAAAATTTTTTTTTTACTCCCTTCCGCTGTGATTCGGTATCTTCTCTTTTTTTTTAAGTAGAGTGGTCATTTTCTCCTGTGGGTATCCATTATACATCTGGCAGTGCACAAGCTGATCTGAACAGGGAATAAGTAATTTCTGATCTGAAAGTGAGGGAGAGGGCATCAAACTGATAAACAGGAGAATCTGCAGACATACCTGGGGCGATGCTGTGGCAGTGGAGCTGGGTGTGTGGCTCTGGGCTGTGTGTAGGTTGGCATTAGTAGTTAAAGTTTTCCTCCTTCATCTTCTTGCTGTAAATAATGTGTAAGTTTAGATTGATCGTGACATTGGAAAACTAGAGAGGAGCAAGGTAGCAAATACATAATAGGCAGTAGCCTTGATCATTCATCTTTCTTAGGTGCACATTAGATATTTTAGAAGTAGTTACATGAATTTCTTAAGTCTCGAAAGTTGGTGAGATACCACCCTTCTGACCTTCATGAGTTAATTCACCTTCCAAAAATTATGCCTTTCCCCTAAGGAATTAGTTGATGCAAGTAAGGGTGCATTTTATCTTCAGAATACATGAAGATCTAGATTTAAATTGAGCCATACCTAAGTGACTGAACTGTAAAAACATAATGTAACACTTCCACAGCAAATCAAACAATCCATGATGTTGCGTGAGTAGAAAGTGTGTTATTGTCTTCTGCAAATTCAACTATTTCTGGGAAACATTTCAGTGGATTTGCCTGTAATTATTATTATTATTTTTTTGTGTGTGAATGAAATAGAGATGCTCTGCCCTTTGTAAACTGCAAGTCATTTTTGAAGTTTTTGTCCGGTTACCATAGTTACTGCTTATGTTTCTTTTTCATGGGATGTTGAAAATCTTGCTTCTCTTGACCTTTCTCACCTGTTGCCACCATAAACCATGACCAGAAGGGAGAAGCTCTTCTGTATTAGTTTGCTGTGTGTGTGTGTGTGTGTGTGTGTGTGTGTGTGTGTGTGTTCCAAAGATGTAAATCTGAGTTGCTATGGTTACAGGAAACCAGATGGGAGGGAGACAGTCAGTTCTTGGTAGGGTGCAGCCACTAGATTCTTTTGTGACATTTTCTTCATAGCTAGCTGGGAAAATAATCTTTGTGAACTTTAATAATGCACAAAAACTGACCATTTCACAGATTACTTTTGGAATGAAATCCTTTCTATTAGCCAAGGAATTTCAGTCATCTCTAGCTTCATTAATTACAGAAATTATAGTCTATAGTTAGAAAAGTAAACTACAAGAAGTGGCTTTTTTGTTTGTTTTGATTGCATTTGGGCATTTATGTCACTGCTTCGCCTACCTAAAGGTACCTACAGAGCGTCTGGGGTTCAGTAAAAGCAGAGACCCTGAGCTGTGGTTCCAGGCTGGGGCCTGAGGTTCTGCACTTCCGGTGCGCTCCCCGAGGATGCTGATGCTGCATGGCGGGGGAAATGCCACATAAAGCTTTTCCTTCTGCATGGACTTTAGTGCACAGGCTGGGCAGCATTTAAATGGGTTCTCACTGTATTTTGAAGAAAAACGTGCGGTGATTATCAACAGACATCACAGAATTTGTTTTCCATTTGAGTGGTGGCAACAATAACAGGCTTTTCCTCCCTCAATTCACATAGATTTGTTTTTTGTGTTTTTTTAAAGAATACATTGTACTTTTCCTTGACAATAAAGCCATGGATGTTCCTGTGTTCATGTGGCTGAGAAAAAGTAATAATCAGGAACCGGTATGATTGTAGTGAAGTGAATTCTGTGTTCATACTGATGTTTTTCTCTACTTCTTCCAGAGAAACAGCTGTGAGAATACCAGGATTTGGTACAGCTTAGAGATTCTTTTCAGCTCTGTGGTAATTATTTCACCCCCTTTGGGGTATGATGCAGATTCAGAGTCTAATAGGTATGCTCATTGAGTAAGAGTGTCTATACACCTGTGGTTGCCAAATGTCTCCCAGGGCTTCCTGTGTGTCTCAGGAGCTGTTACCCCACTGTGGCTCCAGGTCTGCTGGTGGTCACTGCTGCTCCAGTTGTATGGCCAAGACAGCAGACTTGCTCCCACACAGCTGTCTCTGGATACCCTTCCCTGCCTGGTGCTCCAGGATGCTTCGATGAGACAATGTCTCAGGGAATGGCCAGCCATTTAGTAGTAAGTGGAAGATCATACAAACAGACCGCTGTGCACTGGGTTCCCTTTGGTGGGATGGTAAATTATTCTTATATTTACACTGAGGTGGAGACAGTTTTCTAATTTTAAAAATTTGCCCGATACGTGTCACACACACAACTGAATGTGTGGATAGGTTCTTGTGAGAATGCAGAAATGGCGACAGGAGGAATCTCGTTTTTTCTAGAGATACTAAGTGTGACCCTGAGTGAAAGCACTCCAAAGTCTTTTTCAGTTCTTTGTGTCCTTAACAAGATAGCTCTTGCTCTTCATGGAGAAGTCAGTGTGTGTGTGGTGTGTGTGTGCATGTACCTATGTGTGTATGTACGGGTGTGTATATCTTTCTGTATGTGTATATCTCTATGTATGCATGTAGTATGTGTTTGTGCATACACATGGATGTGTATATATGTGTACATGTGTGTTCAATGCATGTGTGTCACATGTGACTATGCAATTGTGACCCGTGCATGCATGCATGTATACCGGTATTTGTGCGAATCTTTGTCTATAAACACACACATGTTTATATTGTATACATGCATGTGTTATGCATACATGTAGTATGTGACAATTTTGTCTGGTATGTGTATCTGTGTGTCAGTGTGTGAAGTTTTATGTGCATATGTGTGTGGTGTGCATGTACCTCTATAATGTGTGTCTTAGTGTATATGTGTGCACTTGTGTATGCATGTGTTTGTGTGTGCATATGTGATATGTGCATGTGAAGGTATGCATGTGTGTACGTGTGTGCACTTTCTTAAAGGCAGAGCTGAGGTTAAGTCCAGACATGTACCCTCTGCAATGTATTGCACAATGCTTTGCACATAGTAGGTGTTCAGTAGATTTGCTCAGTTAAAGTTCATCAGCTGAATGAGTACTAGGTTTGCTGAAATAATAAGAGATTGCCTTCATACTTGAATTACGAATCTCGAGTAACCATGGTTAAGAAAGGAGCAGACGGATTAATAGGAGAATAGAATTCCTGTCACTGATTCATCTGCAAGGCGCCACCCCCACTGCCTCTGATGGAAAAGTGGTGTTCACAGAGAGCCTCTGCACCAGGGGACGCAGCTGGATTTATAGCATACATTTTCTTGGAGATCAAGAAATTAAAATCCCACGATTGATCTATCTTCAGAGTTTTGCACTACCATTAAAATATTTTCTCTGTGTCTCACCAGTTGCTGCTGAGGAGTCGGCTCTGAAAAGTAGCTGCAGTTCTTGGGTTCTCATTGGGCCAACCGCATAGCACTGTGGCCTGGCCGGGGCGTAAAACATGTCTGCGATTTGTTAGAGATGAAAGTGCCTCTGTTTGTGTAGCTCTTAGATGGTCTAGGATTGACTGACAACATTGCACATTCTCTCAAGTTTTCTTCCCAGCTCCCTATTGCTGTAATCATATTGGGCCTTATTTCAAGATCTCAATGACAGTTTCTACATACTTCTACTGTCACACAAACTGCCCTATATCAACTTTTAATGAAGCTTCTGTCCAATTTTCTTTCGCATGATGGACTAGTGGGTTTTGAAAATTATATCCCTTGCATATATGATGCACAGTGCATGTGTCTTAACATGCCGTGTGATGACACTGAGTTTTAGATGCTCATCCTTTGGGTGTTGGGGGCAGGAAGGAAGGACTTGTTTGTGGAGTGTGTGGGAGGAAGGAAAGGCATCCTGTAGCCTTGTGGCTGCCATCTGTCCCCCTGGCTGGGGCTCTAAGTGTACAGCTAGCAGGGAACCTCTGCAGGGACTGGCGGGGCAGGAGGAGAAGTGGTGTCTGTCTCCCAACCCTGTAGTAAAGCTGCCCTGCAGTGCTGGGTTCTAGCAGAGTCCTTCTCACCCTTGAATTGGAAAAGGCTGACTTAAGAGTGAAGTTGAGTAGGAAATAGGGAGTTAAGTAGGGCATGCACCCTCTGAAAGTCCGTAGGGCAAATTTGCCCCCTCCCCTTGTTTGCTGCCTACATCCCCTTGTATTGCTATTTAGAGATGATCTCCTGTTGTTCGGCTGTTTAGAAATGGAAACCTCCACTGGCCAGAATTTCCTAAATCAACACTGGGACTAGGGATCTGTAAGCAGTCCCACCAGACATTAAAAATAATGTATTTCCCTGAACGGTGTCTGATACATAGATTAAAAGATGAATAAGATTTTAAATGTTTTTTTATATTTCACATTAAAGAACCCTGTTATAAATGTATGTGTATAGGTGAATATGATTCAAAGAGAAACATTTAGAATTTTTTTTCATTTTTAAAGCTAAAATTTTGTATCAAGGCATTTATAAATAGTTTTGTATTTTTAATCTTGCATAATAGAGATGGAAAAAATACTTATTTTGTATTTTTCTTACAAACTGATCTGGTACATTTTCTGTTCTTTCAGGTCCTTACATACTGCTTATATTTTATTCCATTACTTAAACTTCTAGAATTTTGTATGTGGCAATGCTAAGTGTGCTATACAAAGAACTGGTTGGGGTTGTGGTTAAAAGCAGGGACTCTGGACACCAATGGCCTGGACCTGGCTCTGTCACTTACTAGCCTGGTGACATTGAGCAAATGATTTAGCCTCTCTGGGCTCAGTTTCTGTATCTGTAAAATGCAGATGATAGTACTTCTCTTTTAGGGACTTTTTTATAGGTTCAATAAAGCAGTGAATGAGTTAATATAGTAAAGCACGTGGAATGGTGCAGGGTGCATGCTGTGTGTGCATTGTTTTCGTCACTGTTATTCACCACAACAGCTCTACCTTATTGAACATTAGAGACCATAGAGTTGCATAAAACATTTGGGATGAGGGGGACTAAGTTTTTAAAGCAGCTGTTATATTCTAATACCTAATGTGTACTTTACTTATGTAATCCCCATTAGTTGTCTCTTAACCTAATAACACTTATTTTATAACTTCTCATCCATGGAAGAGCTAGCGGCATGTGTTAAGAGTCTGCCTCTGATACCTTTGTTCCAGGAACTCCAGGATAAATTGGGTAGTCTGAGCAGAATGTATCCCCTGCCTCCAGAACTGACCTTGTAGCAGAGGTGGACTGCTTCTTCCAGAAACAGCAGAGGGTCATGACTACAGAGCAACGTATCACCCAGGGCAAGCGGAGCGACCTGAGGCAGGGGGCGGGGGGACCTTTGCGATAATAGAATACATGCAGACAGAAAGAATGTTCCGGCGGTGATGCGGAGAGAGGGGTGATTTGTGTGGTGGGCAGAGGCGTTCAGACACTGGCCGTGGCTCGGGGCAGGGTGTGGGGAGCAGCCCTTGACTCTGGGTGTCCTCCCCGCTGAGACCTTCCGGTAGGAGCCGGCTGGGGGCTGCAGAGTAGTTCCCACGGCCCGCCAGCGATGCCAGAGTGGTTGCTTCACTTGACTTTTGCTGAAGTAATTTAAAATTAAAACTGAAAAATTTTATTTCTGCTGACATTAATTAAAAATATAATGTTAACTAACTCAGCAATACCTTGAAAATAGCTAAGAGCCTGAGTTTAAATGGCCCATTTTTTATTTTGTACCCAAAATATCCCACGATCACAGTCAGATGATTGTTTTACTCTTTACTCTTGCCTACATCCCATTGTATTGCTATTTAGAGATGATCTCCTGTTGTTCAACTGTTTAGAAATGGAAACCCCATGACTGTAATGTCTTTGATCAATTCCGTAATTGCACAGGCTGATGTTAAATTAGTAGACTTTAATGTTTTTAAACATGAAATGTAAAAATCACTCAATAGGACCACTTCGTAGTTGGGCTTTGGCTCCCGTTATAAAAGCATGACTTAGGTGTGGGAGGAAAACACTGCAGAATCTGACCTTAAGCTTCCCAGCATCTCTGTTGGCAGAATGAAGGAACTTCAGGGATCCCATCCTATCACTTTTCTCCAGAGGTTTCCTAATGCGCAGGGTTAAGGTTTAAGTTTGAGTAGAATGTAAGCTAACGAGGGTTTCTAAAAGCTGATTGCTACGAAGCCACCTTAGAAAGGAGATCTTCATTATGAAGGTGCTTAGGAAATAGTCTGGAGTGATCAATATTGTGAGGTAAACAGACAGCTGCATTAGGCAGAAGAGTGGTGCCAAAGGCGTCCCGTTGTCATCCTTCGAACACCTTATATGGCAAAAGAAACTTTGCAGAGGTGATTAGGGTCTTGAGATGGGAGATGGTCCTAGGTATCCAGGTGGGTTCTGAATGTAACCACAAGAGCCTTCTTAAAAGGAAGCAGGGCAGTATTTACCACAGATGGAGAGAGGAAGGGATGTGAAGAAGGGACACAGAGGTTTGAAGATACTATACCGTTGACCATGAGGGTGGAAGGGATGACACGTGCCAAGAGATGCAAGATTGAAAAACTCTAGAAGCTGGAAAAAACCAAGGAAACAGAGGGAAAACCATTTTAGATTTCTGACCTCCAGAAATACAAGGGATGCATCTGAGTTGTTTTAAACAACCACATTTATGGTAATTTGTAATAGCAATAATTTGTTACATAGGGAACTAATATGCCACTCCACTATCTAACTAGTAAGCTTTTGGCTTAAGGGCATTGAGTTTTAAACAGAAAAGTAATATTCAGATGTATAAGGAGCCAAAGTGAAACTGTAATAACTACAGTGATTCAAATCAGGAGCATTCCAATGCCAGAATTCAGGAGCAGACTCTGGGGTACGGATTGTTTGGAGAGCCTGAGGAAGTAGATGGGATCAGCGATCCTTTAGTTTCTCGGCATTTTGTGGCAGAGCTCTGTGTCATGCCGTCTGTTTTGTAGGAGAGGCTCAGCTGCCACAATAAAGTACAAAGGTGGCCAGTTTTGCAGAGGACGTGGTGATCTTCCCAACCTTTCCCTCCTCTCCTTGCCCCCTCAGCCCCAATGTCAATGTGTTCCCAGTGGCTGAAGATTTCTGGAAGACTACTCTCTATTGGCTGTCTATATGTTTGATATGATTTGATAAACACACCCTGGGAAGAAGAAATGTTCTTATTTTTAAAGAAATTTCCTGGAATCTAGAAGATTTGACACCTTGAATGAAATGTGGTGATAGAATTCTCTATGTATTATTTCCTTTTTCCTCTGAGGATAATAAAGTTCTTCAGTTTAATAATGTTATGGGAGTAAATCATTAAAGTCTTTAATTTTATGAAAATATATCTTTCGCTCATGTGACTGATTTTTTTTTTAAGTACTTGAGATGGGAGGTTTATTTTCCAAAAAGATTTCAGTGAGAGAATTCACATAGACAACGTTGAATGTACTTTAATTCTCACTTTGAATATTTTCTTTCTGCATCTCATTTCGATGAAATAAGGCAGAACGTTTTTACTACTTGATTGGCTTCATTTGAGTCTTTGTTTATTAATGCTTTTCTTGTTTTGGCACAGAACACTATTTGGTTCACAATACTCTAGGGAAAATGCCTAATTACTGAACAACTTTGACTGAAATTCAGGAAGAACATATTTGCAGGGGAACATATTTGTTCAGTTTAAGTTTACTTGACTTTCAAAAATAGATTAAAATAATCTGCAACTACACCACATTGGTGCTTTCATGGAAAGGCTTTGGTTGTGAGTGGAACAGCGAGAGACAGCGTCGAAGGCCTTCTTTAATTTAAAATGCCTTAAAAGGAGAAGCAGAATGCATCACAGCGCTCCCCCTGGCATGCGACCAGGCTCTTCTTGAGGTCTTTCCAGAATACGGTGCACAGTGCAAGGGAACTGAACATGAATGTTGACTTTTAAATCCACTCTGTGTGGACTGAGATTGCTCAGTTACTGCGAACAACTCATTAAAAGAAAAAAGAAAAAAGAAAAAAAGTATCTTTGGATTACGAATTAGAAGACCAGGATTTCTGCTTTGGGGTCATCAGTTCTTACATAACTGTAGACAAGTCCCACCAACGCACTGAGCCTCCGTCCCTCATTTGCAGACTAGCAGTGTGTGCTTCGCTTCCCACTCAGGGTTCTTTGGGGCATGAAGATTAGGTATGCGGAGACAATTAGTAAAGGATAATTTTATATAAAAAGAAATGCTTAATTACGAAGGCGCTTTAGTCATTGTTGAGGTCAGGAAAAAGTACACTTCTTGCACATCTGTTGATGTTTTGGGTGGTGTTAAGAAGAACCAGTTCTGCTCCCAAGCTGTGAAATAAGTGAGGAGGATCTGCGGCTATTTCAGCTCTTCTAGGAACTGCAGGTGTGACACCCTCTAACTTTCGCTGCCCGGAGGCCGAGACCAATGATTGCCCCTTTGCCTGCATTCATCCCTAAACTACAAAGGATGTTTCCAGATTCTTCATCCTCAATCCCTGCTTAAGAGAATGAGATGTCTGTGCAAAGAAGAACAAATGGGAAGAGAAAGCACATTTTGTCTGAAGATGGTACTGTTTGCATTTGTGTTGCATGGTATTACTTATCATAATTTTCCCTCAAATCATTTGAGTCCAGGTTCTTAAAAAGGTAATTTAGTTTTGTTTTCAGAATATACCTGGAACCCAGGTACCGGATAAATCAGACTGGAATATTTCCAGGTTAGAGGAGGACTTCAGAGACAGCTAGGTGTTCGTAGGTTCTTTCATTGGAGCTCTTGTCTCCACCAGAGATACTTTTCCTTGGATTTTGAGCATTATGGAATGATAGTGCAAAGGTCATTACAACATTGTATAGTTTTCTCCCATGTGATTGCCCCTTGAATTAGCCAGATAAAAAGTTAGACTGTGTTGTAAACAGAATCCATCTCCTTGACCTAGTGAGAACGGGACATATTCCAATTCTCAATCACAATGAATAATGCTGGTAAGAGGAATGTCATCATATTACCACATCTGTAAATCGCTTGAATGTGGTACACTTGTTAAAAATATGTTTTTTCAACCCTGGCTGGTGTGGCTTAGTGGACTGAGAGGCAGCCCGTGAACCGGAGGGTTGCTGGTTGCATTCCCTGTCAGGGCGCAGGCCTAGCTTACGCACCGGTTCCCAGTGGGGGATGTGCAAGAGGCAACCAGTCAATGTTTCTCTCCCTCCCTCCTTCACTTCTCCTGTCCAAAAATAAATAGATAAAATCTAAAAAAATTAAAAAGATAAATTTATTTATTTGAGAGAGAGAGAGAGAGACATCAATTGGTTGCTTCCCATATGTTCCGTGTCCGGGGATTGAACCCGCAACCTAGGCATGTGCCCTGACCAGGAATGAAACCCCCAGCCTTTTGGTGTGTGGGATGACACTTTGACCAGCTGAGCCATACTGCCCAGGGCAAATGTGGTACACTTTGCTCTAGCTGTCGGAGGATTGTGTTGCACAGTGGGAAATGCACCTAAAAAATTTATCACCCCAAGAGTTAAGGAATCTGTTATAATTTTTCACTGTACATGAATTCCATGAGGATTTGGATGACCTCATGGATTAATGAACCATTAATGGCTATGAGAGAATTCAGAATATTTCTAACTCTTAGGATCGATACCAGGAAAGGCAGTATTTGATACTCATGCCATAGAATGTTGACTGAAATTTGAATAACTTCAGAGAACAACACTTCTAATTTTGTTGTAATTGTTAGGCCAAGTGGATTATGAATCAGTTTAGTGTATATTTTCTTGTGTGTGTGTGCGTGTGTGTGTATGTATAACGGCTGTCACAAAAATGTATGTTCCAAACTTGTGTAACTCAGTTCTTTGAATTGATACATGAAATATATTTTACAACATTGTCTCCTGAGGGGTTGGAAACATCAACTTAGATTGAAATCTTCAGAGGTAAATGGAAGGAATTCAAATCAATATCAGCACATGCATATTATAAACTTTGCATAACTTGGGAAAAGGGTCTGAAGTATATACATTCTTAAAATAACATGCAATTTTATTTATTTCAGCCACTAACATTAAATGTAACAAGATTAACAAAGAATTCCTAAAAATTATTCTATAACTCAGACATGAGACTCCTTTGCAACTAAAATTACTAATATCTTGTGATGATACATAAATGAGCACTTACAAAG
Source organism: Mormoops blainvillei (assembly GCA_004026545.1). Lineage (NCBI taxonomy): Eukaryota > Metazoa > Chordata > Mammalia > Chiroptera > Mormoopidae > Mormoops > Mormoops blainvillei. The sequence continues at coordinate 41,312 of PVJD01006052.1, read as the reverse complement.
GACTTGAAAAATCGAGTTTCTAACATGTTCTTTACCTCCCAATAGTTTGTACTTACCCCATCAGGAATAAAACATCACCTACGAATCATGAAGTTGTCATTTTGTAGGACAAAATCTGTCAAATATTGGAGAATTTAAGTATTCAAATTCACATTAATTCTTCCAATCAAGCAACAAGCATTTATTTTATAGCATATATTATTACTATCTACCACAGTGCTTGACATCCTATAAATCCTCAATGAGCTTTGTTGAAGGAATGAGTGAGATGGTAAAGGAATGGAAGATTGAATGAGTGTGTTTTGGACTAAGCATTGTGCCAGAGGCCATGGGGGCTGAAATGGAATGGCTCCTGCCCTGACCGGTGTGGCTCAGTGGCTGGAGTGTCGTCCATATCCAAAGAGTCACAGGTTCGATTCCCAGTCAGGGCACATAACTGGATTGTGGGTTCATTCCTGGTCCAGGCACGTATGGGAGGTGGGCAAATGATGCTTCTCTCTTGCATTGACACTTCTCTCTTTTCTCTCTCTGTGAAAGTAATGACAAAAATGTCCCCAAGTGAAGATAAAAAAAAAAAATTAAAATGGTATGGCCTCTAATCTCAAGGCTTCTTCTTTTCAAGTTCTTTTCAGATTCCATGGGATTAAGTTTTTTCTGTCACCCTTATCCCTTGCATGTTACCTCCTAAGGGAGTCCTTCCCTGGACATCCATCTGAAATAACCCATTGCAATTCCTATGAGAAATCTGATGCTTCTTTCTTTGCCTTTATTTCCTTCCTTACTCTTGCCACTATTGGAAATAATGTACTTTCTAGTTTACTTATTTTCTGTCTTTAGTAAGGTCCGTGATTGGAGGCATCTTGTCTTATTCAATAACATATTTGCAGTTCCTGGAAGAGAGTGCACATGGCAGGTCTCAGTCAATACTTCTTGAAAAAGAGACTGCCTAGTGAGATCTGCTGATTTGCCCATAGTCTTACCCAGAAACTATAATTTAAGGTGAAATTCTGAGACTTCCTACAGAATTTAGAATGTTAGAATGATAAGATCTTGAGCACCTGTGGAAGGGCTAACACCTCAGTGTAGCAGGGATTCTGGACTCTAGAACCAATATCGATTCATTCAGCAATTTTTCTGTTGGATATCTACTAAGTGCTAGGTGGTAGATACTTAGTGGATCATGGAGGACTTCCTCAGTCCTGCCCCCATCCTGTTTCTTGTGTCCCCCATGGTCACCTGCCTTCCTCTGTTAGTAATGCAGCTCTGTGGAGTGGTAGTGGACTCCTCCTTGCATCCACCTGATACCCTCTGCTTGACCAGAATTGGTCTGCGATTGCAGGTTACTTGGCCTCTCTCTCTCTCTTTTTTAGAGACATTGATTTCATTGCCAAACATTCTGCTTTTACTGTTGGACCCGTAAGGTTTCTGATCAGCATCCTCTAGGGTTGGCAGTGAGACTCTATCTTGACCTTTGTTCTTCACTGTAAATCATTTCTCATTGTCATATATCTTAAAGCTCTTACTGTGTGACAGGTCCTGAGAACACAATGATGGACAAGATAGACATGGCTGTAGAATCTCAGGGAGCTTCCACTGTGCCAAAGCAAATGGGAATTCTTAAAAGTAATTTCAGTGAAGTAGGAGGAAGGATATGGAAGGGAAAGTAGAGAAAGTTCCAGAGTATAAATCAGGGAGGAGGTGGCATTTAGGATGGGGTCAGAAAAGATCTTCCAAAGAAAGGCCATGATACGGACACTCATGGGAGGGAGAGGACCTAGGCAGGGTGTTGGGAGAAGATGTCCAGGCCGAGGGAGCATGAAAACTCACTTTAAAAGAACTGGAAACATTCTGTTTGGCTAGTAAGGTACCCCATAGTCAGTGGCATGCATCTGTGGGAGTGTTACAAACCATCCTTCCTGCAGCGTGGAGAATGAATTGGAGGGTACAAGACTGGGTGCAGGGAGATCAGGGTAGGAGCCCTTCAGTAGCTCCAGCTGGATGCGATGTTGTCTTCTGTTAGAGAAAGGCAGCAGTGGGGTGAGAGGAAAATAGGCCCATTTAACAGGAGTTTAGGAGGCTCAGTGTACAGGGTTTGGTGACTGCTGGGCGTGGGAGAAGAAGGGGCTTCACGATGAAGAGGAAAATGACTCTCTGTGGTTTTTGCTTGATCTTTAGAAGAAAGCATGCTGCATTCCAATGTGAGAAACTGGAGTGGGCGATCAGTTGTCACAGTTCATAAGGTGTAGAGGGATGAATTCAAATCTCTGGATGTTAAGACTTGACCCACTCACAGTTACTCAACTCTCTCCAGTTGCTACCGTAGCCTTATAATCATGTTCGAGAAACACTTCCCCGTCCTGCCTTTCCAAAGTTTCCCTTTGGCTGAGAGAACAGCTTTCCATGGTGGACACTTCTAGGGTGGAACCTGTGTCCTGCCTGAATCACCATATGGCAGTCACTGGACTCTGTTGCTTCCCTTGTGGGCAGACCGAGAATTTATGTCATAAGCTTTATAGGTATGGCATCAGATATGGAAACCATGCAATAAGGAAAGACCTCAGAAGTACATCCTGTGAGAAGCAACAGCCATCTGTACCTGTCCTGTGTAGAAGGCACAGGGAAGCAAGTGTGACGAGAGAGCTGATTTATTCCTGAAGAAGGTGATCACGACATGTGCGAGAAACACGAGATGGTTGCATTCTGATACACTGTTAATGAGGAGTCATACAGGGCCAGATGGCATCCCTCTCTCTAAGGAACTAGTTGACATGCACATCTGCACCAAGTATTCCAGGATGGTTTAACCTGAAAGTGACCTGAAGATAATGGGGGTAGAGACCTGCTCCTCGAGGGCGGCGGTGGAAGTTCAGTGGCTCCCTGGTCTGTAGCACGTGCTCCTTTATTTCAGCCATAAACGTAGTTGGATCTAATTATGATGGAACACACCCACATAACTTACTAAATTTATTTCGCTTCTCGTAAAAGAATACCTATGCTAACTTACTAATTTCACCCCGTTTCTCACACGAATAGATGTTGTTCTGTCAGGAATGGACACCTATTTCATTATTGGTTATAGCAAACTTAAAGTAAGATCAGCTTTTAACAAATACTCAGAAATTGTTGAATTGTTAAGGTCGTCTTGGCACAAAGTCATGCTTTGGGATAGTTACAGAAAAGGGCCCCCTGGGGTAGCTCGTGGGGTGGCAGGCATGGCTTCCACATGGCTGTGCACTCAGGGCCGTTGCGGCCGTTGTGTCTCAGGGCCTCACAACTGGGATCTGCTGTTCGGGAGGCTCCCTGTGGACCTTGGGTTGTAAAGATGCTGTTTTCACCAATCTTGTCACCTTCTCACCATGTCGACTTGCCATTTTTGCCAAAAATTACTGTGTTTGCCATGTATACTGAATGTGCCCTTTGTTGCCTGAATTTTTGTGGGAAAAATAAGGGTGTGCGTTATACATGGGTGTAATGAGTCCCTGCCATGGGTATAATAATCCCGTGTTTAATGCCCACAAAAACACTGGTGTGCAATAGACGTGGCAAAGTACGGGTTCAACAAAGCTACCCAGATTTTCCGCCCCTGTTGGCCTTTTATCCCTTATTTTGATGCTGCAGAGGCCCAAGGTCTGTCTTTCCAACCCTGCCCCATGGGGTTGCACTTGGTTCTAATTAAATATGATCTTCTCCTTAAATGGGATTCTTGGAGTCGTCTCGCCAAGAACTGGACCATGTAAGATGGTCTGATGATAATTACAGTTTTCAAAAAGAGACGCTTTATAGTGATGTTGGGTTTAAAACAATAATTTGGGAATTGAACATCAGAACCGTTTAGCAGCTTGTTAGAATCTTAGTTATGTACTAATGCATTTTATGGCACTTCCATGAAGATATGAACAAGCAAAGATGTCAGGTAATTTTAGCAACTTCTAACCAATGGTTTGAGGTTAAAACAGTAAGTGTAACCTGCTGAAAGATCGTCCCCGTTGCAGCTCATACAAAATTCCGCTTTTACAATGAAATTGGAACTTCCCTAATGTTTAATCAATCTTTAAATGGTTCTGAATTATCTGGTCCCTTCTATGTCACCTTTCTGTAGCTGTCATGTAAATTATTCTGGTTGGCTGTGTTAATTTTCTTACATTTGGAATTTTCGCATGAGATGGAGAACCCCCTTTGTGGTCTGGGGTGCCATTTCTCTTGATATCTACTTGCTCCATCTGGTTTTATTTTGGGCATATTTCATCTGGCTCTGTGCTGGGTGAATGTGCAGAATAGCAGCTTGGCTGACAGTTAATCTACCAGGATAAATTTCTGATTGCTCACATTGAGGCTGTTCTTATCATTGATCACTGAAATTATAAACCTGGAAGTCAAAGACAATAAAGAAAAATCATGCCCCCATCCATGAGCCAGAACCATATTTCCTTGCAGCAGTTGGAAAATAAATCACTGTCTTTGCTTTAGGAATCTGATTGTCCTCTTGGGAAAAGCTGCCAGCAGAGGTGTTTGGGTGCTACGTGCCAAGACTCTTCCCTTTGGGGTCCTCAGGGCTCAAGAGCTGGGGTTGTCTGTGTGCAGGCACTGGCACTCTGGTTGCCCTGGCTTTCTGGAAGACGGTGATTAAATAACTCACCCCTCAGTGCTTCAGGGAAGGCACATGGACTAAAGGAGGTTTAACAGCCTCCACCGTGTAATCAGAAAGAGCTTGGGCGATCTGAGGACAAACCCCCAAGGGGGATTCAAGGCTGTGAACCATGCAGCAGACTGTTTCCTGTCTCCCCAAAGAGTGAGGCTGTACCTGAGATCTCCCACTGGTGATTAGTGAAAATAACTGATGAAGTGAGGCCGTAATTTAAGAGTTTGATCTATAGACATGTGTTGTGTAATTTTAAAAAATTGTACTCAACCGATTTCTTCATTGGATAAGCCAAGTCCCATGAGTTCTCTTGCTTTTGTCTTCGGCGAACTAATAAAATGAGTGCTAGATCCGGGATAGGAGGAGGGAATTGGGTATTACATTCTAAGTCCCCCCACATGAAATTGCTTAATGATTATTATAGTAACAATGAATGTTTCCAGAGCCCTTCTTCCCCCTTACAAGTTATTATATGTTTTCTGCCTCCATATAAGATAAATAGGGATGCCAAATTAGACTTAATTTGTCAGCATTCTGAATTTTGTTATGATTTTTAGTCAGGAGAAATTACTTCATGATGAATTTTGATTTCCATCCAAAATGCAGTTCTAGGAATGTTTGCAAGGTGTTTGGATGTCAAACTGGTACACCAGTCATAGGGAAGTATGAAAACATAATACTATTGCTATTCAGATACACACCTTATACAGAGCCCAAGGCAGAGGATTGAGAAATGTCCTCTGTAGAGGAAAACTTTGGAACCTTGGTTGAGTAGGAGTTAAGTACTCTTGTGTCCCTTAGGGAAAATTTTTAGGAACTCAAAGAGTAAGACAAAAATCTCTCGATCCCTGACAAGTCCCTTCCCATCTTTGCTTCTCCTTTGTCCCCCTCCTCTCTCTCTGCCCCCATTTAGAACCATTTGGGAAGGCTATTTAATTATTTTATGGCCCCTGCTTTTTCAGGCAGCATGTCGCTGATGGATTTCAAAGACTTAACTTGTTCCTCTACTTAGAGTGAGGACTGCAGTGCCAGGGGCCTCCCGCCAGGACCAACTCTCTGGTTTCACTGGGAGAGTGCCAAGTGACAAGGTCAGCACGTGTTTCCTTGCGCAGAAGTAGGCTGGCTGACACTTGAGGAATTCCATGGAAACTCTAGAAGCCCAAGAGGTAGGATGTTTAGTGATAGCTCATGGCTGACAGGGGGTCCAGGCCAGCTCTCTGCTATTTCTGGCATGAGCTTTTGCTGGGACACCGTCAGTCCCATCAGGCTTGCCAAGGTATGGGTGTCTCAGTTACTTCAAATCACGTGTCCTCAAGAACGCGGCTGGCACAGCCAGGCCTCCTTACCTCGGGCCAGATGGTGCCTCTCTTATGCATGTATCAGTGGGAACTGAGTGCTCAAATACTAGGGCAACTTGGTCCATGTTGCAGCTAGGGGGCTGCTTCTGCTTTTGTTTAAGTTCCAACTACGCACAAAAATTGTTTCTCTCCTCCATCTTCACTGCTACGGAGCATAAGCTTTACCCTCCAGGGAATATTATTACATTGGTTGAACACAGGGATATGTTTCTTTTTCCTTGTTCTTAACTCAGACCCTTCCGATGCTTCCACAATATTGTCATTTTTATTTTAAAAATGTTATTTAGGGACAGAGAGTGAGAGTTAATTATGCCTGATTAGATATTTGTCTATTTTGGTTTCTGTGGTAGGTTTGATCATTTTAAGTGTTGTCCCAATGCCACGGCAAAATGTAGATGCCCAAATGCCATCATATGTTTAGTAATTATAGTGGAACAATTTAGAAATTGAACAAGTTACATTTTCTATAGGAGAATTAACAGAAAGTTTTAAGTTTCCCATTTTGTTAGTTTGGACAATGTTTAGCTGTATGCACCTGAAAACCCAAGTTATGGCACATCAGCCAACTAAGTAAGACCTGTGGGGTTTTTTTTTTAAAGATTTTTATTTATTTATTTTTAGAGAGAGGAGAAGGGAGGGAGAAAGAAGGAGAGAAACATCGATGTGTGGTTGCCTCTCATGTGCTTCCCTACTGGAATCGAGCCAGTGACCCTTTGGTTCTCAGGCCAGCACTCAGTCCGCTTGAGCCACACCAGTCAGTGCATAAGACCTGTGTTTTTGTCATGTCGCAAGCTGTATTTTCAGAGCTGGTGGGGTGCTGTTGGGCTGACCTTTGGGACTCAGGTTCCTTTTCTCTTTCCCTTGGCCTTTCTTGATGTGTGGCTTTTGTCCTCATGCTCTTAGCTGCTGCATCCCAGCAGACTGCCTGCATCCCAGCTGGAAGGGCAGTGGCTGGAAGGGACATGCCAGTTAGTTCTCCTCTTGAAGAGCTTCCCAAAGTTTCACCCAGTGCCTGCTGCTAACCTCCTCCTGGCCTAAAACCGTCCAACGTTACCCTGATGGCAAGGGAGGGGGAGATGAGCATGGGAGGGAAGGGGCGAGATGGAGGGGCAGACGGGAACACGGCTGCCCTGAGTCCAGTGGAGCAGGGACAGTGGCTGGGTGGGGAGAAGGAGAGGAGGGATATTGAACGGACAACATCAGTGTCTGCCCCGTGTTTCTGAACTCTTCCGAATCTGGAGTCTAGCTTTTGGATAGTTCTTTTGCCTATTTAATTTCCTTTTTTTATTCTGCATGTAGAAAAACACCTAAAAAATCTGTGTCTATATTTGTGTACATATACTTCATAGAGTATTTTATATAAACACGCAGATACACACATATGTATATAGTCATGAGTGGAATAACAGTGTGTCAGTGACAGACTGCGTATCTGAAGGTGGTCCCATAAAATTGTAATGGAGCTGAAAATTCCAGTCATCTAATGACCTTAAAGCCACTGTAACATCACAGCACCAAGCCATTACTCGCGTGTTCGCTGTGATGCTGCACTGCCAGTCCTATAAAGGTATAGCACATAAACGACTATGTCACTGGTTTATGTATTTACCGTACTATACTTTTTATCGTTATTTTAGAGGGCACTCCTCTTTTAAGTTTGTTGTAAAACAGCCTGCCGTGTTACCCTGGCAGCACCCTCACACGTCTCCTATTTACCTCCTCTCTCAGTTGCATTATTTTCTCTCGTACTTGATGTAATCTTGTGTTTTTTTGTATAGTCACGTGTTGTGCAGGTCTGTAATCTGGGAGCAGTAGTGTATACCATATAGCCTGGGTGTGTGGTAGATTAGAACACCTACATTTGTGTGAGTACACTCTATGATGTTCACACAATGAAACCGCCTAACTAGGCGTTTCTCAGAACTTATCCTCATTGTTTAGTGGCACGTGACTGTACTTTGATGTTTGTCTTTAGAGTGAAAGATAAAGTATTGGCAATTTAGTTTCTCTTATCTCAGCCTCCTACATTTTTAAATGTAACATACATAGACTTTATTTTTCTATGTTAGAGTCAAATTCTAATAACAGGTTAGGGATTAAATTGGGTTAGCAACTATTTTGACACAGTTATATGAAACTGTTAATGTATTTTGTGAGTGAAGCATATTTTAATTGAAGAAACACCGTCTTACTTAGAATGTTAATTAATTTTTTCCCGTGGTCTTTGTATTAAGTCATTATGAATATCAAGAAAATCAGTGTGAGAAATTCAAGCCTCACACAGTGGCTGCTAAATCAGTGTTAGGTTTTTTCATAAAGGCAGGGATAGTTAATTCTTTCACTAGGAGATTAATTTAGTTTGATCTTTAATTAACAGTGTTGCTTCTGAAGATACTGATAAAAGATTCTTATGGAGTAAAGGCCCAGCATGTAAGGGACGCATTGGAAGCACCAAAAAGGCAAGGAGAGACCCAAGAGGAAGCAGGGGTACTTGGAAACCGCATCAGGCATTTAGGTCTTTGGAACAGAGAGTCTGGACGGGGCCTGCTAGACACAGACCATAGGCTGGAGGTCTGTGCGTAGGGTTGCCAGAGTTAACAGATATTTTAGTCTAAGTATATCCTGAATGTTGCATGGGATATGATTATATGAAGAAGATATCCCTTGTTATCTGAAATGCAAATTTAACTGGGCCTCCTGGATTTTCCCTGGCGCCTTATCTTCAGGGTACCTCTGTGTGGACCACTGGGCTCTGCCAGCCTGGGTCAGCTCAGTGCAGACCCCACGGTGGCGGGGTGATCTCTGGATCAGTCGGGAGAAAATGAGAGGTTTTGGTTGTTTAGCAAGGCACACTTTGATTAGAAATGCACACATCAAGAGCTAGCATGATTAAAACCTTTGGAAGATTTGGTGTTTCGCCAGACAGCTTTTCACATATGTCTTACTAGCTGTTTTCATGTCATTTGCAAAGAATACCACTTCAGAGACATCACGGGAAAGATGTCAGCCCCACCTTCACCATCAGTATGTGGCGAATTTACAAATGATTGAGTCTGAACCATGTGTTGCATTTAATAATGCATTATAATAACCCAAAATTAGTTGAGGATTAACAAAACTTTATAAACTGGTGCTAAATTGACTTAGTGATTTGCATCTGGCTCTGTGTGGTTGGCCTGTTGACAATACTTATTCAAAAATATTGCTTTGCAATTTCTTCTTAATTGCCTATGTTGTACTGTAGGGTGATACAGAAGATATGAAAATGTGAATAACAGATGGATGTTTGCTAATGGAGCTTCATGTCCTATGCATTTTCTCATTGTTTTCTATTTATGTCCCTGTTTCTGTAAAATAAAACTTTTGCAGGGCAGCACTAACGTTGACCTTTCTTTTCTCACTTTTCCTACACTTTCTTATCTCAGTTTCTTCTTGTCACCTTGATCTATGGTGGAATAGTCTCTGCTCTGGAATCCATTCGGAGTTTGGTTTGTGTTATTAGTGGATGAAATTAATGATACCTAACCAGGTTGAAATGCTTCAAAGGTGATGACAGTGGTCATGTATTGGTGGTGGTGGTTTTGTTATATCTCCTACGGCTGTGGTTTTCTTATCCTTATTTAAAGTAACAGAAAAATGAAATAATAAAGAATCGAAGTGTCCATTTCTAGACCTTAAGAAAAAATGTCCATTGTCAAACATTATGCACTTACATTAGCTTATTTAGAGAGCCTAGTGTATGTAGAGTGTTGACCGATATTGAAATACAGGAGGCGTTTGTCTTATCTTAAATAGTTTGCAGTTTAATGGGAGGGGGGAGAGAGCATATATCCAGTTAATTAGGGCAGCGAGGCATTCTTCAGGTCCCACAGGAGGCAAGGCTTCTTCGTGCCAGCACTAATAGTGCAATTCCTGTGACTTTGTAGTGTACTTATTACCAAATACACTTATCATTTTTGTCCATTCCTTGTTTTTTCTTTATTTTGCATTTGATGACTTTTCAATATGGGAGAGTTCACTCAGATGGGGATAGAAAGAGAATAAAGAAATGGCACTAAACTAGTTGATCTTTTTCCCTAAGATACTCTTTTTCAATTGTCCCAAAATTGTTTGTGAAGTTTTAGGAGTAGTAATGCTTTGATTCTTGTGAAAATTATCCTGGGGGTCGGTGTGGGCGTGGGGAGAGTCAACCATCTTTATGATGAGTTGATCCAGTCTCCCTTGATCCACCAGGTGGCGCCACAAAAGCATTAGGACCTCCCTCACTTAATATATACCTACTGCTTTGTGTTTACTTACTTGGTTGTGACATTATCATAATCGCGACACACATACATTTTCATTATGTTCCTTTTAGCTTGTAGTAAGTAATGTATCTGTTTTATAGAGTGAATTCTGTAATTGTTAACCATATACACAAAACAAGCATACAAAATAAGTACAGAACGAAAACACATGCTAACCCTGCTAAATCCAACCCAGTCCAAACCCTGCTAAACATTGCCTTTTATGTTCATGGTTCAAGTTTGATTGCAGCTCTCTAGTCTTGAGTCATAATGGCCCCTGGCATGACATGTCTTTTGGGTCAGAGTTGGTTATTATAGTATTTGGATGACATACCCATGGGAAATGAGCAGCCACAGAGAATTCATGCTGATAATTTTGTGATCTGAGGCTCATCTACAGTTTCGCACTGTTCTGCTCCCTGGTGCCATATTGTTGGCTGGGAACTAGACCCTGTGGGCCCCACATCTCCACAACGGCTCTGCCTCAAAGACAAAACACCGTCTACGTTAGAACCCACACAGCATTCAGGGAGAACCCAAGAATAACTGCAACTCTTGTGTTTTGAAATGTCGTAACCTCCAGAAATTTGTATTAAGGTTTCCAAAATTTATTTCTGAACTAAAAATATGACAGAGTTTGGCATAATTTTTCTCAAAATAGCTGGGTGGATGTTGAATAAAAGTCATTTTCTTCTTGGTGGCATTGCTATCGTTTAGACCCTTTGTTTTTATTTATGATAATGATGCTCTGAAGTTATATTGTCACAAATGTGCTGTCATTCCAGAAACCCTGTTTTGTACTATAGGTAACAGTGCGTCCCTGTGTGTAGGCCCAGAATTTGTACTCTGTGGGCAATGACTGCACCCAATTTCAGGAAATGGTTTCTTACTTCTGGACAAATGTTTCATCAGCGTTGATTTTTATATTAAGCATTGTAAGATGTGAAGGTGGTTAGCAAGGAGTTTAGAAACACCTTATTCTATTTCGGAGCATCGACCATCCACCAGGTTGTGGAGGGAAGTTGGAGTACAGAAGCCAAGGCCAAGGCCAGGTGCAGCAGCACCTTATTACTGGGGGAGCCTTTGCCCCAGCTCCAATTTAACCTCCATTCTCCTCCATTCCTCATACCCTCCATTTCCTGTCCTTCCACTCCTCACCCCCATCCACAGCAAAGATAAACACTTGTTTCTTGAACCCAGAGCAGACCAAGCTCCTCCCTCTCCCTGCTCTGCCTGCTTCTTGACCTGAGCCCTTCCCTAGTGAGGAAAGGCCAGACCAAGAAGAAAGGTCAACGCAACCCACATAAAAGAAGCAAATACAGGAGTACAAAGAAGGACAGGCCAGCAGCTCCCCAGTGCCCAGGGCTTCTCTGGCTTGGGGGCTGATACCTGGCTTTTCAGGAACTTGAATTCAGGCAGGCTGCTCGTACTCTAGTTCCAGAGAGAGGAAAAGGGGAGCCATGCCCTACTCCTTCAGAGTTGGTGGCCTGCAGACTTCTGCCCCCATACCTCCGCCCCCATCTCTGTACCTCTTTGACCCAATGGAAAACAAAGATCTTTCCTAGAACACTTTCCTAGAGCACGGGAAGACATCTGTTCCCTCGAACATACCTGTTTAAAACACCTTTGAATCAGAGAACTCTGGCAGATTAGGAAGGGTGGCTGGGAGGGGCCATGAGTGTCCCCAGCCACCATCCTTCACCTTTGTCCAGCCTCTGTTCTTCCAGAGTGAGGTGTCGGGGCCAAGGCATCCATGACAGCCCATTGCACATACAAGGCAACCCTGAATCTCTGGTAGCGGTAAGATGGTGAAAAATGGTTATCTCCATCCAAGTTACACATCACGTTTTTTTTAAATAATAACAATAGGAAAAGTTTTAGGCAATGGAAACGTATTAAAGGCACAGAAGTAATTTTCAGTTACAATTTAAAAACCAGCTGTTACCTTTCAGTTGAGGAGACTAAATGGGCAATTTTATGAACACTACTGGCTACTTCCATTTGGAGTTTAAACACACTCCAGGACTCACAGGGTCGGATGGACTGCGTTAGGGGCATTGGCCCTCGGCCTCCGTGCAGTTAACTCAGGATGGTGCCTGGTATCCATAGCTCTACCCAGCTCTGCATGCATCATATCCCCAGCGCTGAACGCACGGTGTAACAACATAGAATATAATGGTGTGCATCTGCCTCCGAGTGCCAGCCAAGAGTCAAACCGCAGGCCACCATTTGATAAGGGAAGAGGGACTAACATCAGAAGCCTGCAGTTTTAGTGAGAAATGAATGAAGGCCAGTCAGCCCAATGGTGAAGAGCGGCAGCTTCACAGAGAGAGGCTCACAGCTGAATCATTGCTCATCCCTTACTTCCTGTGTGACCTTGAACATGGTATTGACTTCTTTCTCTCATATTCCTCTTCTGTAATGTGAGGACAATAATAGCACTTTCTTTTTTTCCCTCCTTCCTCCCTTCCTCCCTTCCTTCCTTCCTGGCTTAAAACAACAGACGTTTATTCACTCACAGTTTTGGAGGCTAAAAGCGCAAAATCAAGGTGCTGGCAGGGCCATACTCCCTCTGAACCATCAGGGGAGGATCCTTTCTTGCCTCTTCCAGCTTCTGGTAGCCCCAGGGGTTTCTTTGCTTGTGGCAGCATAACTCCAGTCTCTGCCTCCAGCTTCTCATGGCCATTTTACCTTTGTGTCTCTGTGTTGAAGTTTCTATTATAATAACATCAATCATATTGGATTTAGAGCCCACCATAATGACCTCATTGTAGCTTGATTATACCTGCAAAGTCCCTATTTTTAAATAAAGTCACATTCACATGTTCTAGGTACACAAGAATTTTAGGGGATACCATTCAATCCAATATTGGAGGGAAAAATTATTCAAGAATAATGTAAGATCAGGAGCTTGGGGCAGGGCATTATCGGAGACAGAATATAACAGCACTTCCTTATAGGGCTGTTTGGAAGATGAACTGTCACCCTCTGTGGCATACTTAGATGCCTGGGGTCTAGAAGGGCTGGCTTAATATTAGCAAATACAGTCTTCACACATTTATTACTGGAGTTCTATGACACTCAACCTTAATCCTCATACATTGTGAGGTGTATCCAATTATTGAGATGCACTGGAAGATAATTACCGGAGGGCTTCTGTCTCCTCCATTATTGCCTCTGCAGTGGTCTCTATCCCCAGCTAGCTGTGTCCAGACATGGCGGACTCTATATTTGAAAATATCAATGAAAGGGAGCAAGCATAAAAATATGCAGGGCTTTTTTTTTTTTTTAATTTAAAATAGGTACTTGAGTGTAATGGTGTTGGAGGCAATATGAAGAGAGGTGATGTGTTTCTTAAGAAACCACTGATGTTAAATACATATAGGACAGTTGGCATTAGGGACTCATTTGTCTCTGTCAAGTGTGAAAGCTGATTATCTCCATGTCATTAGGGCTTCACGGGCCCCAGTGTTTCAGAGAAGAATATCGTGTCCCTACAAGTCTCCAGTACACTAAGCTCAAGGGGAAATGGGCTGTGCTTCCATGCAATACTCTTTTTAATAAGGCATTGCATTTGGCGGACATTGCCAGATTAACTAATTTAAAAGACAAATATTGGATTCATATGCCAGGCTATTGTAAGGCCTTTTTATTCATGCATATTAAAACACAAATGAACAGTGATTATCTCAAATGGGCTGTTCAGAATATTGTTCTTCCTGGTAGCGGGTTGCAGGGCGTACATGGTTTTATGGGCTTTGAAAATATTCTTATGGACTAATTATCAAATTATAGAAATGTATCTCTAAAAAATAAAAAAGAGGTGAAGAATCAAGGCAGTTCTAAAAATCCAGGCTTCTTTAAAAAAGTTAATTGTGGGTTGACTTCTGCCCAGTAGGCTCATGTATTGAGTGGACAGAACACATGACAGATTCAGCAACTCTAGATTTCAAATTTTGGCCTTGCCACTTACTGGCTGGCTTAAATTGGACATGTTTTTTGATCTGAAAAAAAATCCATATAATAATATTTCCTTTGGCTGTGTTCACCACACCTTCATTGTGAGAAGCAGCTGAGCTGCCTCAAAGACAGTTTTATGGCTTTTGTAGACTGTGTAGGTAGAACTTTCTAGTGCTTCCTTATGAGATAAACTATAATGTATTATCTTTAGGCTTCCTCTAAAATGCATTGGATCAGGATATGCAATTATACACTCTTCACTAACTGATCTTGCTTTTACTCAAATACTTATTCAAGAAATGAGTGTCCACTCTGTGCCAGGCATGCTGGGGACACCACAGCTTACCCTTCAGGGGGTGGGTGAGGAAGGGGGAACAGATCATGAATGAGTAAACAAACGAATGTTCAGTATATCAGGCAGGAACTAATTCTGTGAAGAACAGTTAAGCGGGCTAAATTCTTTCTTCTCCCTTCTGACAATACCTTGGAAAATCCTGTCCTCCAGTAGTCCCTTCATGGAGAGGAAAAATGGCATGCAGTTGAAAAGGAGGGCTGAATTGAATGAATTATGTGAATTGAATGCATTTATTTTTGGTGAATGAAAGTATTTCCATTGTTTAGACTGAGGGCGACCACATTTTATACGTGTCTCTAGGATTTGCCGGGGAAAGTGTTGGGGCTTGTTGAGTAAGTCTGATGGCAACGGCCTTCCTTTGCCTTTAAAATTGTAAAAGGGTGTGAGAGTGGGGGTGGGGTGACCTTCTCGTGGGCTTTGCTGTTAACACAGTGATAGATTTGTTTCGTTAGGTGAAGGTTATTTTGTAAATAATCATTTACATCTTATCCAAATACTTCTTTCCCATCTTCCCTTGACTAAATTTGATACGGTTTAAAATTTGAGAGAAATTGAATTTTTCTTGGATGTTGGTTAGATGGTATGAGAAAGCAAGGAAGTGACACATTACCCACTTTGGATCGGGCTGGACTGTCCCCACCTGAGGTCATGCAATGTGCAGGGCTGTCTCATTCCTTGTCTGTATGATTATTGTGCAGTGAGCAGTTTGTGGGAGACCCCTGTTCTGGGCGTGAGCAGAACTCTCACTTGCTCTTACCTCCTCATGCCTGTCTTTAAAAGGTATTCCTATAGGTGTGAGTCTTGGAGGAAATGTAGGTCAGCATTAGTTCTGTTAGGGAAGGGAACACTGGAGATGAAACCCAAGGTACTGCCTTGTACTGCTCTCTTTTGAGACCACTTAGTCCCTAGAATCCCTGAGAAGGCCCCAGCTGTCACTGAAGACAGTCATATGGTGGAGGAAGTCTGCTAAATGGCGTCTCAACTTAACACCAGTGCTGAGTGCTCTTCCTTCAAACTGGACAGCTTTCTGTGGTATAAAAAAAATGGTGCTTTTATATATAGGCTGTTTGGCATACTTGTAGAAAATACATTTAAGGCTAGATTTGCAACTCTAGCTTTTTGGATTGAAAACCAAGGATGTAATGTGGACACCCACATTTTTTCATTTTTAAGTAGCAATGGGAATGTGTTGAGTTACAAGTGAACATTGTCCAGACGAAGGGCAGCATTTCTAGTCCACTAGCGGCTTCGCACTGTCAACCACATTTCTCTTTATTTATAAGAGGCATTGCTGTGCCCACTGAAGAAAAACATTAATTATTTTCTATTCTAAATTTCTTCCCCATTTTAAATAATTTTATACTCCTCATGCTATGGTCATGATGTTTGTTTCCTCCTAAAATTCATATGTTGAGTGACCTAACCCGTAGGGGTGATGGTATAAGTAGGTGGGACCTTTGGGATGTGATTAGGTCCAGAGGGTGGTGCCCTCATGAATGGGATTAGTGCCCTTATGAAAGGGATCCCACGAAGCTCTCTTCCACTGTTAGAAGAGCACAAGTTGAAGCCCGCAGCCCAGAAGAGGTTCCCTCACCTGGCCAGGTTGGCATGCTGGTCTTAGACTTCAAGGCTACAGAATGATAAGAACAAATCCCATTTTTAAAATAATCCTCCCAATCTGTGCTGTTTTGTTATAGAAGCCTGAATAGACTAAGACTCCTTAAGCGAACCCTGTATGTCTCAAACAAGTTAGAAAGTGTATTGGCTGGAGAACTGATTTGGGTTAAAATCTAAATACTTTGGCCATCTGAGCAACCAATATAGATATGAGAGCATCAGGCTAGTCTTTTACTTAAATTCTATGAATTGAAAATGGTGAAAGAGGAATGCAGTCCCTAGCTCCCTGTAAAGTACTGTGAAGGGTTTGGGATTTTACCATAATTATAAACCAATGGCTAGCCTGTCACAATTTCATGGATGTGGCAGAAGACATGAGACTCCTGGTTCAGAGACAAAGGACTTTATTGCTAATAGCACAGCAAGTAGCATGAGCTTCGCGTTTGCACTGACTTTCCATTGCTGCTGTCCCCCAGTGCCCCGTGTGAAGGGGCCCCTGTGAATTACCATACATGCTGTGGGTATGCATCATAGCTGAAGACTCCAAGTGTAAGAAACCCAAATCTTATAAGAGTGCATGCAAACCCAACCAACATTTGTCCCAGAAGGAGACATTATCTTTATTACACAGGATGATAAACAAATCTGCCCTCCGTTCTTAGAAGGAGACATTAACCCTATCTTTCGGGACTGTTTGCTATACAAACATCCTTGGGATGGATAATGCAGAACAAAAGCTGTCAGAATAAAAGTGTCCCGCAGCTGCGTGAGATGCACGTGGGGAATTGGTGACCAATATTCACATACACCCATTGATGGCCCTTCTTGGAATCTTAAAGTTTTGTGTCTTCATCCATTTTTGCCCTTGTCCAGCTGAGAATTCCTAACTTTTAAAAGTTATTTCTTTCTTTGTTCTCCTCAAATGACTGACCACTGTCTTCTCACCCCTACACTGCATCATATTATGTATTTGCTTTTCATTCATACCAGTTGATGTGTTTTCTGGTTTCCTTCTCAGGTCGTGAACGTCCAGAGGGCATTTATGTTCACCCTCTAGTACCACTCTTGCTACTTAACAGACTCACACAAATAAATGTTTGTTGAATGAATGGATGAATACATGCATCCTTGATTGCTGTTAGCAAACACAAAAATTCGTAATATCCACTGTTTAATCATATTCTTCATTCAAAGGATAAATACAATAAAGCAGGAGAATTAGTAGAAAATTATTGTAAAACACTTGCAAATGCATTTCAACTGCAAACTATAGCTGGAGCTGTTAAGGTTTAAGGAATGACTAGGTTTTGTTTCTTTTTAAATTCTCCCATATTGGTGATGTCAGATTTCAACCCTAAGAACGGTGCGCTCTAAGACCGCTAGCCTTCCCATCTGTGGTAGTGGCCGGGAGGAGATGTTGGCCGTAAAGGAGATGCTGGCCGTAAAGGAGATGCGATCAGGCAGCCTAATTAAGGCTCAGGAGTTGTTCCACACCCTGAAAGACCTCTGAGGCCAGCCCCTGCAGGTCCCCACACTGCCGTGATCCACAGGTGAGCAGGGTGATGACTACGTACTTCCAATTCGTGTGCAACCTGCTTCTGCCCTTTAGAGTTTACATGCGTTTCTTACTTTTACTCTGAGGATGAATTCTCAGCTTAAACCATAAATAAATAACACAGAAGAATCTTTGAAATATAAATTTATATTATAGCTTTTGAACTGGCATGTGGAACTTTTAGCAAGAAATAATTATTGCATTTTAATTATCAAATAATAAGTCATATATCTTCCTTGCATTAGCGGAAGAGCAGAGATGATGTTCCAAAATACAGAGTTAAGAAAATTACATTCAGATTTACTTCCTAGTTTTTATAAGTTTGCGTAAGAAGAATGAATTGCTAAACTGAAGGAACTGAAGATAAACTTTAAGTGGGCTGATTTTTTATTTACATATTTTTAAATGTAAAAAATATTGCTTCATCGAGAACCACTTTAAAAGTTTATGAATATACTTTGAAGAGGGGACCTGACTTATCCCCTCTTCATCCTCACGTAGACACATCTCATTTCGTGTTGCTCCTCTCTCAGAAGTGACATTGATGGACTGGTTACTCAACCAGGTAAATTCTCTCACTGTGGACTCGGTCTTGTTCCCTCATTTGCTACTGTGCCAGACACTAAGTTGGGAGTCAACAGATATGTCCCTAATGGTGGAACATAGATTCTATTTCTAGCACCATTCTTATTGTGAAATGAGGACTGTGTCCTCTCGCTTGGGGAGTTGGTGAAGTTAAGCATACAGCTGTCTACATGATTCAGCTTCTCCCACCTGTAACATTTTGTTTTGGCTCACTTATTCACACTCTCCTGGAAGAAGGCTTCACAGGCAGCCCTTTGATTTGCTCTTGTGTGGTGTTGTTATTCACAGACCCTGTCCTGGTGCCTACCCTCTGGCTCCTAATATGGGCGGTTTAATCCCTGATTCTGAGCAATTTATCTTCTAGTAGGGACCCCGTTATACTCCAGGTATGACCAAAGGTATGGCAGCCCCAAGGCTTAGAAGGAACACAGATTTTTGTTTTGCCTAAAATAATGGCAGCCTCAAAGGGAGTAAAAAAGAACTTAAGCACTTTGAAATATTTTACAACTACTTTGGTTTTGAAGTAGGTTCATGCACATATGTACAAATATTGTTCTTTCCTGAAATTTCTAGTTTTAACTTCAAAATGAATATTTTAATATATACAGGCAGTTCACAAGAATTTCTAAAGTAAAATATGTCAGAGGAGGCATTTATTATTTCTTAAATAGCAATTTGAATATTTTAACCAGATCCCTTGGATTGCATAACTTTTTGTATGATGATTGATGTCACTAATATAAGGACAAACTACTTGTTTTGATATTGTATAATGTCTACATTTAACCTGTGGTATATATTATTTACTGCCTGCAAATAGGAAAGTGTCATAGAACCCGTTTTCTTACCTAAAAAGATGGCAATAATGATCCCTCAAGGTTAAAAATTAGGAGGATCAAGGACATTTTGCAAAGGCTAAAGTGCTATACAAATATTAGGCTGGTGGGGGGCGTGGGAGAAGGGGGAGTTGGAGGAAACTGACTCATCCATGACTGATAGAACTTCAGGGACTGGGAGCAGTTAGGCTCAGAAAGCCTCCCAGTGAGTCTGAAGAACAGCAGCTCGGAGAATGACTGGCCTAGTGTGTCAACACATCCGCTGCCTGGATTTTGTTCAGATCGAGTCCAATCTTTGGAAACTCACTTGGAAAGCAGAAAGATGGTATTTGGAAGACCTAGACTGACTTCTTTCAGTATAGGCCTTGTCAGTTTCAGACTGAATGTCATTCCGCCTTGCAGTTCTATTTCTTTGATTGTCTTGAGTATGAGAGTTAAAAGATTAACTTTGTCGTACCCCTCCCCCTCCCTCCCTCCCTCCCTAAGTAAGCACCTTGAGGCCAGGGTCTATGTCTTGAATTTCTTTTATTTGTTGTTATTCCTAAAGCACCTGGCTAATTATGCAAAAGGAAGAGCTCTGTGGGTAGGTGCTGATTTAATTGGGTTTTATTAAAAGGGGATAATTAAGCTCAGTCTTAATGGAGAACATTTAGAAGGCAGATCCAGATAAGAACATGGCCCACTTATATTTTAAAAATGTATTGTTTATTTAGTTTTAAAAATAGACACTATTTAGCGCATGCCAGAAATAGATACTACTTGTTAAGAATATGGTAACCCTACATCTGCTGTGTTGAACCCAGGCATCTTGAGAGAGAAAACAGATGATTTGTTGGCTCACTATTAGAAAATATTCTTTCAAAATTTTTTATTTCTAGAAAGGTCCATCCTGAGCTGCCGCTGGTATGTGTGTGTCACTTCAGTAGGTGCTGTCATCATGCTGATGTTGCATCAAAGCCATTGCCTACTAGTTTGCAGTTTTCATATTTGTTTTCCGGGAGTGACAGACAATATAGCAGGGGAAAAATTTCTTGCAAGGACGTAACACACGTTTCTAAGAAAAACTACAATGATATCAACTTAACTTTGCGTTTGTAGTCCAGAGGAAAATAACTTTAATCTCCTTATCAAGGACTATCAAACCCTCATTAAATTTTTTCTCCTTCCCTGGCCCCATGGTTTTCAGTTAGTTCTGTTTTATAAATAGGGAGGCTATACTGATGTTCACCCCATAGGGATAAATAAGGTTATAATTAATTATTAAGGTTGCCAGGTCATGGTTCTTGAGGAGTCTTGTAGTAGTCAAATTAGGCATCTGTGGGTAAGACAGAGGGAAAGGCATTTTGAAAAAGTGTGAATTTAGGGTTTTGTAATTTTTTGAATAAACGTTAATATGTGGTAATGACAGTATGCTTTAAATTTTATATTTAATGTATATTAAATATGTTAATTAATAATTAGATATATAATTAAGGTATATATTAAATATATATGAGACAGACTTTTCTTAGAGCAGTTTTAAGTTCACAGAAAAGTCAGGTGGAAAGTACAGAGATTTTCAATATACCTCTCTGGCCTCTACCTGCTCTCAGCCTCCCCTGCCATCAACATTCCCCATCAGACAGACGTATTTGTTACAGCTGATGCACCTACATTGATGCATTATTGTCATCCAAAGTTCACTCTTGGCTTTGTGTATTCCCTGGGTTTTGACAGGTATATAATGGTGTGAATCCCTTATTATAGTAGCATGCAGAGTAGTTTCACTGCTCTAAAAATCCTCTGTGCATTGAAATAAAGAACAAACTGACAGTAACCAGAGGGAGGGGGATAATAGGGGAAAGAAGGGGAAGGGTTGTCAAGGAACATGTATAAAGAACCCATGGACAAAGCCAAAGCGGGGGAAGGATTGAGGGTGGGAGGCGGGGGTGGGTGGAGTGGGGGGAAGTGGTGGCGGGAAAATGGAGACAACTGTACTTGAACAACAATTAAAGGAAAAAATCCTCTGTGCTCCACTGGGTCATCCTTCCCTCTCCTCTAACCCCTGGTGGCCGCTGATCTTTTTGTTGTCACCATAGTTTTACCATCTCCAGAGTGTCATATAGTTGGAATCATACAGTATGTAGGCTTTTCATGTTGGCTTCTTTCACTTAGTAACATGCATTTAAGGTTCCTTTGAGTCGTTTTGGCTTGATGGCTCATTTCCTTTTAGCACTGGATAATATTCCATTGTCTGCATGTATCACTTACCTACTGAAAGACATCTTGGTTACTTCAATGTTTTGACAATTATGAACAAAAAAGTATGTCTTTAGAAGAAGTCTCTTATGCTATTTTCTTCTAAATAGAGATTTCTGTAAAAATGAAAAGCACATGGAATTAGAGTGTTGCAGATACCAAGGAGGCGGTGAAGAGGAGGCACTTGGGTGCTGGGGAGGTCAATGAGCATTGAGTCATTGGCTATCCATTTCCCATGTGTTAACTTCTTACCGAGCTTGCAGTGGGTGTAGGGCCTGGCTTCCCCATTCCGATAGTTACTGAGGTCTCTTTTAGGATTGCCCAAGCCTTCAGTACTGTAATGCTTAGACACACACTCTCTGATGTTATGTGGATGTACCTTTGAAACCTTGTGTGTGCATCTCCCATTCTGTGAATTTAAGCAAGTTTCTTCCTGAGCTTCGATTTCCTCTTCTAGAAAATATGTCAATAATGGCTTTATGGTAATGTATGTACCAAGCCTGTCCCAGAAAAAGTAGTCAACAGGTGATTGTGATTATTAGTATTATTATTATTTTTCTAATCATTATCATTGAACTTATTTTCCAACTTATTATAACTTTAAAAAATTTTTCCCCTACAAAATATGAGCTATACAAGAATAGACGTTTATCCGACTTGTGCCTAGAAAAGTGTCTGACATGCTTAATAAAAAAGCTGTTGAATGAATGAATGAGCTTTCCAGAGACCCGATGGACCTTATAGAAGCTGCCATGTTCCTTCTGTCTGTACTGCAGGAAGACCGACTACAGATTTGCCATGGAAGAGTGTGAATAGTAGCAAGTGGTGTTGGTCCATATATTGAGGACCACTACTACTGGCAAACTAATTTTATCTATCATTTCTTCTCTAAGTAAATATATTGAGTAAGGGTCTCTACTCATGGTTGTAGAGCCAGTCAATTTACTTATAAGACATTAGCGCACCATGTCCCTTTCTGATGGGTAAAATGGCAATGGTGATAAAATGTTTTTCCATTTTCTTTGAAAATCGTTTTTGTGCTTATTTAAAAAAAATTTAACATCATTTTTGCAGTGGCAATTTAAGGGTGATCTGATTAAAATAAAACATTAAAGTTGATCATAGAAATTGGAATCTGACTTTAATTAGAGAATTTGCCAGTGCTGGTGGTCCGTTCTTCAGCTTTTACTTCCTAAGATGTTTTTCCTGCCTTCGCATCTCTTCAAGGCTTTGAATTGTATATTCCAAGTAATATAGGTTGAGTGGCTACTATGAACAGAGAGCTGTGATGGTCAGACAGACCCCAGCTCTCAGGTGGGGGAAATTGAGGCAATTGGTTGTGTGATACAAGTGTGGCTTCTTCTGTCCAGTGCTCAACTGGATGACGTCATGAGCCAAGTGCCGTCCCATGTGGTGGACACCTAAGGAGGACCGGAGTGCCTGTCACTGGTCAGGGACAGGAAATTTCTAGTTTCTCTCCCGTTGACCTTGCTGCTAGGTTCCAACGATTCTGACTAAGAAGCCACTCCATGAGGATGACAACATATAGCAGAGTTTTGCTGTTACCTCTTTGTGTAGGAGAGGACGCCATGGAAAGGCAGGTCGGATGCCGCAGTGGGGAGGAACCGAGCTTTGGCTTTAGACCCGCTGCCACTTGCCAGTTCTGAGAGATAAGTTGGAAAAAAGAAGTCAGGTTTAATGTGAGGTTATCGTCAAGGATATTGTCCCTTGGGTGGCATAGTAGCCACAGCCCCGCAGTGAGAACGGAGTAGGTTCACCCCGAGGAGCTGCAGGAGAGCAGGGTACACTCTCCGACGTGCTGGGGGACTGGGCGTTAGTGGCGGAGCTGTGCAGGTGGTTATTGTAAGAGCTGCGTGTTAGCTACCCTCCATGTGAGCACAGCAACTGGACACTGCCTGAAGAGGGACTACATTTATTTATTTATTACATGCCCACTTTAATGAATGCCTTTGAAATAAAATACTGAGGGTCAAGGCATGATTTTATTGAAAAATTGTTTTAATTTTTTCTGATACTGAGAAAATAATGATGGATCACATAAAAGAAGAAAATGATCTCCTGTGTTACTGTGTTACTCATTCTTAAAAATCTGTCTTAAGATCTTTAAAACCTGCAATGTAAGGATGGGGTTTTGCCGAACAAATCTTGTGTCAGGTTTTTTTTTTTTTCCTTAAAGATTTTATTTATTTATTTTTTAGAGAGAGGGGTGGGAGGGAGAAAGAGAGGGAGAGAAACATCAGTGCGTGGTTGCCTCTCACACACCCCCTACTGGGGACCTTGCCAGCAACCCAGGCATGTGCCCTGACTGGGGAACTGAACCAGTGACCCTTTGATTCTCAGGTCAGCACTCAATCCACTGAGCTATACCAGCCAGGGCCACATCTTGTGTCAGTTTAAGGAAAATGTATTATGCTTGCCTTTGGTTCTCTTCTCTACTGTGTAAGGCCTTCAGTCAATTCAAATTGGGCCTTTTTAATGTTCTCAAACTGCAAAAACACGTAAGTGTATTTATTTTGAAGAAATTTGCTCGGACATTTTACATATATTTGATCATTTTATCTATGCATTCTCACCAAGGAATTCGGTTTGTTTTGGGAGCAACTAAGATTTGTTCCCTGAATGGTTTTATTTTCTATTTGTAAATTTCTCATTTTATTTATTTTACGTAGCCTACACTGATTGGCTCACTTGTGAATGTTTTCCATGATCACATGGCAAGAAGAAAAGCACCAGCTATGTGTACGTGAGGGTGAAGTGGTACCAACGCACAGTGAACATAACAAAGCTAAAAATTGGAAATCCTGAGTGGTACTTGAACACAGTGTATTTAGAGCCAATACTCACTTGGGGAGCCTATTAGATAGCAATTTGCACTTTGAATCGTAATGGATGATAATGTTAGAAATAACTCATCCCTTGATCAGCAGAGTTCAAAGAGCCATGTGCCTCTCCTCCTCCAAGCTCTGCCTCAAGGACACTTTTGTTTCTTAAGTTTTAAACACCTACTTCACTGTTTAATTCTATTTGAGCTATTTCAACTATGCTATTTGGAAAGTGGTTTTTCTCAAAATTTTTGATACTCAAAATGGATATTATGGGCCAGACATATTTGTAATATAATCCACAATATTTAGCACATTCCATCTAGTTGAGGCAAAGCCTACCTACTACCCTCTCCGCTGACCCCCCAGCTTTTTGGGTGACGGCAGCCTCTCCGTCACCTTACATTTCTCCCGTGACAGAGCGCTGGTCTCCTAGGAGGGGCTGCAGAGATAGATGTTTTATGGAGAGTCTGATGTTTTGTTCTCTTTTGCACAATTTTAATTAGAATTTAAGAAACTCTTGTATCTTGGGCCAACACAGCACTTAGTAAGCATCTGTAAACAAGTTTTATGAAAAAGCTAACATTTTCTTTGGATCAGTTTTTATTAGAACCACAGGGTCCCACTGTTAGCTTATTTCGGCATTCGGGCCTAGTTAGTTTCTTTCTAGTTGGGCCAGAGCTGTTGAAGGACACTTATGGAAGTCACTGTATGTGTCACTTGCCTGTCTGCGCCTCAGAAAAGCCTGGACCTCAAGAAACCATGTGCGAGCTTGCCCGAGATTTCCGGTTGTTTAAAGGGGGCTGGTACTCATGAAAATGTTAATCTGTTTCTCTCTGGAGCTAAATGCAAAATAAATAACAACCAGAAACCATACCAATCAAACAACTGGTGAGGAAGTATTTCAAAAAATGCCTTGACAGCAAGGCTTTGTTAACTTAAAATGCAAAAGAAAATAATTTTTTTAATCCGATGGTAGATTTCAGATAAACCTAAACATCTCTCTGTTTCCAGAAAAAGACTCCCAAATGGGCAAATTTTATTCTAGAAGTGAGCAAGTAATTACTAACATTTGTGATCTGGGGACACACAGCATTCAGTTATAGGACACATCAAATTAGGAATTGATTAACCTGAGGACAGCCTCTTATGCAGGTGTGTGGCAGACATACGCCTCGCACAGAGGTTGGTGTTCAGGTAGATACAGGGTTAATTTTCCTGACCTGAGGGCAGTAATGAATAATATGGTCACAGACAAATAGCAGAATGTAGTGACATTAGAACATGACAGGCCACCACGGTCTTTCACAACCAAATTACCTGTGAAAGGCAGTGCGTTTTGTGCCTGGAGTTGTTTTATAAGTGCGGCTAATGCATCAGGCAAGATGTGAAATGCCCAATGGTGTGATTCAGACATGTGGCTGTTCCAACTTTAACTCAGTTCGTGTGGGAATGGAGAGGCCCATTTGGGCAGATTTCACCTAAGGAAGGAGGAAAGAGTGGGTGATTCAAGTGAAGTGGGGGCACGGAGGAGCCACACAGGTGAGCACTGGCCGAGTGTTTCCTGCAGTAACGGCGACGAGGAGCATAAACTGCCATTGGCTCTGAGAGAAATGTGGGGAATAACCAGTTTCCTCATGTTAAAGGAGTGAAAAAGGTAAGGATGCTGGCTACCCAGTGTGATTTAATTAATACTATACCAGAAGTTTTATGCAGTGACACTGGACCAAAAGGGAGATGGGAAAATACGAATGTTGAAGTGGAAAATATAAAATTCCACATTTTGCACCGCTCCCCAAACACAAGATAATCAGTTATAAGTATTAGTAGAAATAAGAACTTAGGTTAAAGTTTCAAAATGAATATGCAAAGCCAACAATTTTCTGTCTACCAACAATAATTAATTACTATATAATGACATGATGTGATCCTATTCTTGATGCCAGCAAAAATACAAAAACATCTAAGAATTAACTTTAAAGAATGTGTAGGGCCTGTGTAGCTCTTTGGTGTCTCTTTATCCTGCTGTTAGTTTTGCTAAGGTTTTTGGTCCTCAGATCGTCTTGAGAGCCTGTAATTCTCCTATCTAGGGTTTGTAATTTTGCTTTCTTTGGTTGGAGTTCATTGCCTGAGACTGATAGGGCTCTGTGTACAGTAGGTTCTCACGGTGCCTACTGTGTCCGTAGTCAGTCAAGGCACTGCCCTGCCTCTTTCGCCCAAGTACTCCCCCTGGTGGTTTCGTTGTGAAAGCAGACACCCCTGTTGCTTGACCCCATGGGGCTCCCCAGTGAATCCCAATGGCTTTAGCTCCTCTCGTCAGTGCATCTGTTGCTTCTGAACTTGGAGCAGCCCTAGAGGCACTACTGTGTTTTCTAGAAATCTTTTTAGTTCATATTCGAGGCTGTGATTTTCTGTTTAGGTGAGCTGATTTCCTTCCTGTCTTTCAGAAATTCCTCAAAATTTACTGTCCACGTGGCACTTTCTTCTCGTCTTCTAGCACTTCATGAATGATTTCTTTTTAAATGCACCCACCCTTTTTGTCATTCGCATGATCTGAGGATGGGAAGGAGAGGCAGCTACATGTGCTCAGATGGCCATCTTATTCCCATCCGGGGACAGGACACAAGAGTTCACACAGGACCCTCTGGTGGAGTTGCCAGATGAAATACAGGGCGCCTATTCGAACCTGAACTTTAGATAAAGAACGCATAACTGTGTTAGCATAAATCTGTTTCATACTTAAAAAAATAGAAGTATCCACTGTTTACCTGACATTTACATTTAACCTAGGAGACTGTTATTGATCTGCAGTTTAAATTCAGTTACAAATTCTGTACTTTCATTTGCTCAATCAGGCCACCCAACTCTTGGTGTCTGGTGTACAGAAGCCGAGCTCACTTTACAGGTGTGCATGTGATGGAGGGTGGAGATGGAGGAGACCCACACCGCAGGGACCCTGAAACAGGAGTTTGAGAACTGAATCAAGTTAAATGCTGATTGAGCTGAGACTGGCCCTCCTTGTATAGGTCAGGCGCTTTCTTAATGCCAACTTTACAACTGTCTTAGTCTTTTCAGACTACTATAACAAGAGACCATGTGCGGGTAGCCTGCAAACACCAGAAACTTCTCATGGTTCTCGAGGCTGAGAATCCCAAGAGCAAGGTAGAGGCAGCTCCAGGGTCTGGTAGAGGCCCGAGTTCTGATTCATAGACAGCATCTATTCACTGTGTCCTTGTGGGGTGACAGGGGAGAGGGAGCTTCTAGAGCCCTTATTATAAGGGCACTAATCCCAATGCTGAGGGCACCACCGATATGATCAAAGGTCCTACCTCCTAATACCATCCCTTGGGGCTTAGGCATCAACATAGAAAATTGAGGGGGCACACAAACATTCAGACCATAGCAATGAATATGAGTGATCCAAATAATGCTTAACTGTAACTAAATGAATTTCTGACAATACACATACTGATAATACTGATAAAGAACACTTTGAATGTGATACCATAGAGTACTGAGCTATAGCTAATACTTAGCTTGAAATGTAAAACAACTCTTCAGAAGTATTATCAAAACATGGTCTTTAATTACAGTTCTTCTAGTGTTTCAATTTAGTATCATTAACTTCAAAGATGTTGAATGTTGACTGTGACAGCTAGCTAACTAGCTATTTGCATACAGCCTCCTGATGACATGCTGAATAAGAACCAATGTGTTAAAACAAAGGGATCATGTAAGGAATTTTTAATATTTTCCTGACTGTGGGAGGTCAGTGAAATAATATCACTGACTAATTATTGTTGACATATTTGTGAAATGATTGTAAGAACTATAAACAGAGCTTTCATTTTTATGTGACAGAGGATCATGCTTTGCCTTAATCTTCAGAATGAGGTTATTTTTAAAATGGCCTATGTTTTAATGCTTTCAACTTGGAAATCTGTTCCTTTTTTCCTCTGGAAAAAAAAATGTGTGGATGTCGACAATTCATTTCCTCCTTTCATTATTATTTTCAGGTGACAGAATTTTTATTTGGTTCTTCCTGGGACCCCTGCATTGCAGAATGATTCTGTGAACAGAGAATTAGCTCCCAGGAATGGTTATGTTTAGAGCCATTTGACTTCCTATCTGTGTGTGCACATGTTGCCCATGCTGCCCGTGTCAAGCAGAAAGCAGTAATTGACCTTGACATTATCTATATCTTTAGTAGGTTTTTTATTCTTTGTCTAATCTCTCACAGATGCTCGTTCTCCCTCCATCTTAAGTCTTTGGGTATTTATTATTTTAAAGTGCACTCATTTTGTAATTTAAGCTTTTTGATCTTTGGCGCTGATTTACTTTTCTCTTGCAAGCCTTTTGATATATAAGAATGTAATCTAAGGACTTGATGAGTGCATACCTGGGCAAGGGTAAACCAGAAAATAAAAGAGAAATAGCACTCAAAATTTTTATGGCAGCATTTTAAGCTGCCTTTAAGTGGTTAGTAATTTACTCCCTTGTGTCTGTCCATTCCTTTTGCCTGGTTTTGGTACATACATTAAGTGAGGGTAATATGTGCTTTTTTATGCACTCAGAGCTTTGTTCATGCTTTTGTTATTGGTGGAGTTTGCTGTGTTTCCATTCATTTACCACTTCCTGTTAGCCCTGCAGCCTGGCATGTCACTGTTAAACATGATCGCCCGGGTTCCTAGGTGTTTTACAGAGGTAGGAGCAGAAATATTTGCTGTACTTGGAAATTGAGAGAAGAGTGAGAGCAAGAGTCAGAGAGAGAGAGAGGGAGAGAGATGGAGGGCTAAGATGGGGTGGGAGGGGAAGGAAGAGGAGGAAGGGGAGAGGGACAGAAGGGAGGGATAAATTGAGAGACAGTGATTTGGAGAGAGGGATGGAGAAGACATGGAGGGAGCCCAGAAGAGAGAGAACATAGTGGGAGAGAAGGAGTGATAGAGGGAAGGAGAGGAGGCTCAGGATTAGACAATGAAAAGCCTTTGTCAATAAATGCCATTCACAGGAAATCTCTTCATAAATAAAGTGCTCCTGAATCTGAATACATGGCATGATAATTTCATGCAGAATTTTATACTGTAGGGTCACAATAGGAAAAAATGAACAGTCCTGTGAGATTTGGATGGAAGTTAATATGTACTCTTCGTGAACTTTTAAATCCCTAAGAATGTTATAAAGGCAAATGGAATGAAAGGAAAGAGGACCCATTTAATTTTATAGAATAAATGATCAACAGCCCAGTGTGTCAAGAGGGAAGCTCCTACCGAGCAAAGCCACAAACAGCCTTTTCAGCTCTGCTTCTTTGGCCAGTGGTTTGCTGTGCTGGAGTAGGTCCTCTTACCTCCTGAGAGCCAGCTGTGCGCACTTCTGCCCATCTCCACG
Source organism: Mormoops blainvillei (assembly GCA_004026545.1). Lineage (NCBI taxonomy): Eukaryota > Metazoa > Chordata > Mammalia > Chiroptera > Mormoopidae > Mormoops > Mormoops blainvillei. Next base: position 11,655 of record PVJD01006052.1, on the reverse strand, counting down.
TTCAGTGACAACCTGGCTGTGGTGGGAGCATTTACATTATGGAAATTGGCAAACATTACAAATGAGGTCTCTCTGGAAAGCCAATAATTAAACATTGACTGGTACACCCTTGGATGCTCCCCCCCTGCCCTTCTAGCACCCTGTATCCATGTTACTTGTTCTTGGATGCCCACGAGGGCAGTTTTACCTTCCACCTGTCCCCTACTCAGAATGCCAACCTCTGGGGATATCCACCTGGGTAATGTCTTGTGCTCTTGATTTCTGTCATTTTCCTCCATCAAAATATATTTGCCCTGAGTGAGTGCCATTGCTGTGAGTTGCTGCTCTCATCGAATGGCCCCTGATGTAGGTCCCTGCGCTTGTGTAGAATTGATAGCATATATTTTCTTGGTGCCACCTGTGAACACATGGCAATGATCTGAATCTTCCCTGTGGTCAGACAAATCCGTAATTTAAATGGGGGAATGTCAGAACTTTTTTAGCCCATAGGTCACAGTGCTGTTATCTGCATCCCTGTGTATACCATGGGCCTTGGTAAATACAACCAAAATCATCTTAAAAGACAAAAGAAAAGTGTCAAGTTGAAAAATATAATTTTTGGGGTCAGTGAAATTTCATGGGGGAGCAGAGACTCTGCTTTGTCTACTGAACCATCAGTTCTATTTTAGTGAAACAAAAATGGTTTGGAGATGTGATTTCCATTTTGTGCCTCTATCAGGGTCAGTTGACGGACCAGGAGTTGCCAGGGAGGCTGACATAGATGTGCCTGTGCATGAGAAATTTTTCCTGGGGGTGGCCCTGCTTTTTGTTCAGATGGGAAGACAAGCCAATAATAAGCACATCTTCTTACTGGAATCTTATCAGTGGACGTCAGTTGAGTGCCTGGTCTGTATAAGAGTTTGGCCTTCTGTGGCACCTCAGTGCTTTCAGGCACCTCTGTTGTTATTATATCTAGCCTCTAAACAGCTGAGTGGAATAAAAACAAATGGAAAAGGAGCGAGAAAAAGGGAAAAGGAAGTGAAATGTAAACTAGAAATAGAAGAGCTAAGGTTGTGACTAAAAAAAAAAGAAAGAAAAGGAAAGAAAAAGGAATCTCTAAATCTAACGGTTTACGCAGAAATTTCTGGAATTTCCAATAGATTGTCATGATGAACAGGTCTGTGTAGGTTTTTTGTCCCCCAGTTTGGCCATCAGAGTCTGATGGCTCGGAGATGACTCTCTGAGTTGACAACCAGAGGCTGAAAGGGATACACCCCTCCTTGTGACCTGGGCCAAAGTAAGCCCCTCAAAAAGTTCCACTCCAAAAACTGCAGCTCTTACACCCTAAATTGTGAGCTAAGTGTAAACACAAATACTACTCCATTAGTGACACCAGGCAGATATTTCGTAACAGGTTTTCCAGTCTCTTAGTGGTTAAGATAGGACGGTCCTTCACTAACAGTAATAAACTATGGCTGCCCACATGTCCGTGGATCTACATTTCCCAGTGTAATTCATCCCTGTCTTGCCCTGGATTGAGTTTAGAAAGTTACGGAGTTGCGTCGTGAAGGCTGCGGCTGACACGCCTGATTTACACACTTCTCATGCTTCTCTCTCTTCCCCGTGCGGCGGGTAAGTTATGAGGCTGCTGCTCCCAGGAGCTGGGCTGGTTTCGCTTCTCCGCAGGCTGGAGGACCGCGTGTACCGCGCTCTCGCCTCTGAGAGGCATAAGAGCAGATTTGTGGTGTACAATCTTCCTGATTAATTGAAGCATACGCATGGCTTATTCATACTCACAAAAGCAGGGTTACCACCAAAAACGACTCTAATTGGCTAAATAAATAACCCTAAGAGTTTATTACCTGCAGCCTGGATCCCCCTCCAGATCAGCAGCAGCTAATGACTGATTTGCCTCAGGCAGTGAATATTCACCTACCCAATGTAAGGAACCCTGTGACTTATTTTGCAAACTTAGGGCTTATATTATTAAACTTTCAAAACAGCATTGGATTCAGGAAGGTCACAAAAATGAAGCGATTTTTCAACATGGTAATTTTTTAATAAACAAAAATAAACGTTTGTTTTTCTATGGCCTAAACCAGGAGTTCTTAACTGGTGGAGATTTTTGCATCTCAGGGGACATTTGGCAATGGCTGGAGACAATTGCAGCTGTCACAACTTGGAGTGTGGGTTTGATGATGATCTCCAGTAGGTATAGGACAGGGGTGCTCCTCAAACATCCTACAATGCACAAGATGCCTCCAACAGAGAATTACCTGGCCGCAGAGGCCAGTAGTGCTATGGGCGAAAAATTTCAGTTTAAATAGATTCTAAAGAAGAAAAAAAATGAGCATTTATTAGGGAGTTTCCTGGGTGGGCATTTTGTTCATTCTTTTAATTAAGAGGTATTTTGTGAGCACCAGTTAGGCGTCATGCTGGAGAGGGGTCATGGTGTTTAGCGAGCTGAAGGTCATCACCCAGACACCAGTGGAGGTGGTATTAGTGGGGACCAGCCGCCTCCAGGATGTCTCCCAGCCTAAGGTGCCACTGAAGAAGAATAGACTGTAGTCATGATTCACGGTTAGAGCAGATACTACTTTCATTTTGTATTCCTGGTGTGAAGTGAGAAATGATGCCTGGGTAGGGATCTTACACAGGAAAGCCGTGCTCCATATTGTTAATAATGATCACTTCAATCAATTTTTGCACTTTATTCACATTCGTAAAAGATTAATTTCATAGACGAGGAAACCAAGGCTCAGAAATGGTGAGCTGCATGTCTGGCACCCCCAGCTGAGAAGCTGCAGAGCCAGCACCCATCCCGTGCCCTCTGCTCTGTGTCTTCCCTTTACACCGATGGGAAGAGAAGCAACTCTCTTACTCTAAGGATAACAGGTGTTTTTATTTCTAAAGGTTGTGACATGGTATCTTACTAAACGTTATGACAAGGGATAATGGAGGGTTTTAACTGTTGAAATGACAAGCACACATTTAAAAATAGTTAAGGCATATCATCCAGAAGCTCGGCAAAGGTTGTGGACCAGTTAGACTGTTTCAGTGCAAGAGGCAGAGTACAGAGCCTTTTGAGGTCTTGGTGGCCTAGAATCCCGACTGTTAGAATGTCCCTCTCGAGTGCTGAGCATCTTGCTTGGCATGGAGGCATCGTATGGAGGCTTAGAAAGGAAATTCAAAAAGGAGCTAACAGTATGGAAAGCTGTTCATAACTCAGGAAATGTAAATCAGCAACTTGATTTTCCCCTGTCACATTGGCAAAGATAACATAAAAATGGAAATCCCCAAGGCGTGCAAAGGTTGATGGAGGTTTGGGAAATACCTATCACATTAATTCACCTGGCAAGTCCATGTGTAGGAATTTATTCTGTATATTTCTACCTAATTGTGCAATGATAGAAGGTGTTTATTTTCTTCTTATTTTTAGTAGTGCAAAAAAACTGAAATGTCCACAGGAAGAGACCTGGTTAAATAAAATGAGGAGTAATACATGGTCTTTAAAATGAATGGAGCAAAAACGTACTTTCAGGGATCATTTCTATAGTTTGTTAAAAGGAATGGAGCATATCTGTTTTTGCAAACCTGGAAACATATCTGTGGTGTATTGAGTGAATGAAGTTGATCATAAAACAGCATATGCAATCCCTTTGTGTATGCAGTTGGTCATAAGTAAATGGAATGTGTTTGAAAGAATATACACTAGCATGTTCTTGTAGGCTACTCCCATACAATGAATTGGATTGGGGGAAGGAAGGGAAGTTTTCTTTTCATTTTATATAATTCTGTTTTAGAGATAACTGCTATATATTCATTTAAAATGGAAAAAATTTTAATTGAAAATACATATATTAATTGACAACTGCTCTGCTGGGCACTGAAAACAGAAATATGAATGAGTCATTTCTCCTGCTACAGAGCAGCTTCCAGTCTAACTTTTATACTTCTTGGCCAAGCCCCATTTTCTGTTTTTGGGTTCTTAATTACTGCATTGCTCTGGACAATTAGGTGAAAGTAGAAATAAAGTCATTTGGTACTATGCAAGTGAATTATTTTTCTGCATATTTCTAAAATAATGGTTTTGAATATTATGAAATACAAAAGAAATGTTATTTTAAAAGCTGCATCTTTCCTCCAAACTTAATGTGTATCACAGCCTGAGATGCTCACAGTGGAGAACGTATTCATGGAGAGCCTACTGTGTGATAGATTCCAGGAGTATATTGATGAGTAAGAAACATGTGGCCCTTTCTTTCTTATAGTTTCTTATAGTTTAGGGAGCAAGACAAATGAAGAATAGGGACTCGAATATGTCATTACAATGAAGACGAGGGCTGTGGAGGAAACAGGCGAGGTGAAGATTTTGATGGGCTGTCCACAAGAGCCTCTCTGAGGACATGACGTTTAAAAGTAGACCCGAAGAACGAGAGAGCCAGCCATACACGATGAGGTGAGTGTTCCAGCACGGGAGAACAGTGAGACAGGAAACAGCTGGCTGTATTTAAGACTCCAGTGGCTCTTGAGAGTTAGCCAGAGCGAGGGCAGAACCGACAGGCAGGGGCTGGCTGGCCGGCGGCAGGTGGCTGAGCACAGTGGAGCAGTCATTTCTCCGCAATGATGACAATGACTTTGAGGTGACAGGCAGATCTAGTAAACTTAAAGGTGGAAGAAGATTTCATTCCACAGCACATGGTGGGTATCCCCTCCTAATTACTCAGGAAGTGGGTAAGCTTTAAAACACATGAACTCTTTCAGATGGAATACCAAAATGTCCTAAAGCAATTGGTAAGGTGATTCTCAGATATGCCTCTTTTACTCCTTGGTCTTTTTCAAGCCAGACTGCAGTTTCCTGGTGGGAAGGTCTGTCCTTGCCTTTGAGTCCTGCCTGTCACAGCTGGTGTCCCTGTGTGGCTGGCTTCTCCCTCTGAATTCCTTTAACCTACAGACGTTTTGGTTTAAACTTGCCTTCGGGCTCAACTGCATTCAGACGTGGCCTCAGCCAGGTGTGCAGGCAGTGCTCTGACTCGTTAGAAAGTCCCTCTGCCCACAGACAAATCTGATCGTCAGGATTCAACCCCGAGGGGCTGAACTCTTCACCTTCGAGAAAGCTTCTTTCTCTCAGCGTCCACAGCTTTCATTAGCACCTCCTGTGTCACACTCTCCACCATTTTCTCTAGTGTTTTTATGTCAATGTAATGCATCGTGAAGCTGCTACTTACAAATAGATTTTTAAGGTTTTGTTGTTGTTGTTGTTGCTTTTTAAATCCTTTACATGACCAGGTGATCTAGTAGCTCTTTACCTGCTGACTTTTCTAATTCACGTAAATTATGGGACTAGACCAAAAAAAAAAATGAACAACTTAATATGGAGCAAAGTAATGGTCACGAGTAAGGAAATGATTTAATAAATAATGCTTTATAAAGTACATGAATATTTTGCAGTTGTTAAAAATCCTTTAAAATCAGGATTTAAAGGATTTAAAATAACTGCTTTTAAAGGATTTTTACTTTATATGCATGGAAATGTATCTTAAGCAACTTAGTCAGTAAATACCAATTCTATATAAATTTGTGTATTTTATATATAATATATATTTTTATAAAAATAATTAGGAGTAGATAAAAGACCGTAAAGAAATGCACCAGAATGATAATGGCGATGATTTTTTTCTTTATTTTATGCTTTGATAAATTTTCTATGACAGATATATACAGATTACACAAGGAAGAAAGACCCATGAAAACGCTGATAACATATGTAAAGGTGATAAAAAATTATTATGATGCAGTTTTCTTTGGCTGCTTCTCTCCCCTCACCCCCCGGCGCTCTTCTCTCCCTCAGGATCTGCCGTGTCATTCAATTCCTTTGGCTGAGGCCCGGGACTGGACTAAGGACTAGCCCTGGGCCCATAGGATAGCACAGGAAGAAACACTATAAGGCCTCAACAGGACTAACGCTGCTCTCCGACACAGGCCCAGGCGGCTCATTTTGTGCCTTACTTAAGCAGCACGGCATTGATATTCTAAGTCACAAAATGTTATCAGGGAGTGCGATCAAAGAACAAACACCAAAACAAAACAGCTCTTCTAGAGCACTACATGATGTCTTGTTTATGCTCAAAAGTGTGGAGGGCAGATAGAAGGAAAACAAAAGTCAAAACCAAACAAAACACTGCCACGCTTTTAGAGAAAAAGTGGAAGAAAAATTTCCCAAAGGACAGATACCTTAGAAAACATACAACTGGTTATATGTATTTTGAGAGACAGAAGCAATGAGTCGATAGGTTTTTTCTGGTAAATTAAAAAAAGTAGAGTGCTGCTTTTAATAATTTGCATTATAGATCATATAGTGTAAAGAGCATCCCATCACTTTATTCAGAGCAGGTTGTGACTCTTCTGCATTCTTCCGTCGAGTGAAACTGGAAATAAAGATGTTACCCAGGAGCATTTAATTTAGAGTATGTTTGCTTGTAATTGTAGAATTTGGCTAGGTATTTAGGTATTTAATGAATCTTGTTATGGGAATACATACAGACTGATTGGTTGAGAAAACTTACTCAACATAATACACATAACTTATGAGACTTAGCCATGCTGCATATTTTGGATATATAAAAAAAAAAAACAACTCTGGTTTATTCTAATTAAACAGAAACTGGTTGTTTTAGCAACAGTCTCTTAATTTCCCAAAGTCACGGCTAGTTCTCAGTCCAGTGCTGAAGGATTTCCTGTCTCTATGGCGGTTCTGGATGGTGAGAAGAGGCCATATCGTTCTGTCCCTGCCCGACTCAGTCGGTGATGGAGAGACCTTGGGGCGGGGTCCTGTGCACACCGGGCAGGGGCAGACCTGCATCTCTGTGCGACTTCATTAAATCCCAACAGATTCCTCTCCAGGCACCCCGCTGGGCAGTGCCACTAAGACACCCACAGGTGGGCTCCCACGGGAAACGAGAAATCAGCCTGGTTGTTTTTAGGCCCCATCACGCTGGTTCACCCTTAGGGCACCCACATCACTCTCCTTGTATACTTATGTGTGTGATCCGTGGGTGTGAGGGAATTGGGTTCTCCTGGTTCTTAAATTAAACTTGACCTCTCCAAGGCCCAGACCTTCTGCAGAGGAGAAAGCAGGGTCTTTCCCAAAGTTCTTGCCTCCAACTTCCCAGTGCTCTGGAAAACCCTTTCTTCTCAGCCACCTCCTCCTGTAATTGAGAAAGTCCTCCTCAGATAATGATTAATTATTAATGTTTTGATCAAAAACTAGGATCTTTTTTCCAGCTCTACTGAATGAGACTGACAAGTTAATCATAGCAATGTCAGCACCAATTCGATCGTCAGGTGATGTAGCAAACAGCCTCCAAATCTCTGTACTTTAAACAAGTGTCTGTTTCTCTTTCCTGCGCCCTGTGCACCTGGGGTTGCCAGAGGCTCTGCTCTGTGTGATCTGTGCTCAAGTGGCAGGCTGACTTCTGCGGCTCCTGTCACCTGGAGCATTGCTTTCACTGTGACAGAGATGAAGAGAACATGGTAATATCGAGAACTGACTTGCAAAGGCTTCAGAAGGACACTGGTCCCTTCCACTTACATCTCGTTGGACAGAGAAATCACGTGGCCATACTTATGTCAGAGGTGGGAGGGGGATTCTACCAGGAAAACAGGTGAACAACATTCATGAGGATCATAATACCTGTAATTAGATTTCCTGTTTTTTATGTGTCAGACATTGTCACCCTAACCTTTGCTAGTATAGTTTTACCTCCTTTACTTCCCCTCAGCAGGTAGGTTCTGTCATGATCTTTACTTTATATACAGGCTCACAGAGGATGCCTGAGAGCTCGTGTCGGACAATAGTGTTGAACAGAGCTGCCTGTAGAATCTAGTTTTGTCTGTTTCCCCAAATCTGAGGCTCTTGGCCCTTGCACAGAATCGCTGCAGAATTCTTGAGGCAAACCGCGCAGGGGCAAGGTGTTGGTACTCCTGGAACTGTTCTAACTGTGCCTGGCCAGGTAATGCAGCCCAGGGAATGACCTGAACGTCATGTGGGAAGAGTTTACTAGGTGGGGGAAGCTAGATTTCTTTCTAGCTCCTCTGAGTCAAAAACCTATTCTACATCTTCATTACCTTGTTGAAATAGTGAGAACCCCTGTAACATCTTACTAGTCGCTGTTTCTTGAGGATGTACCATGTTCCAGAAATTGGGACAGCCCATCTGTATGCACTCTCTCTTTTAACTCATCTTCAGTTCACAAAGGAGTTGTAGGTGGCATGCCCAACGTCAACACACCTTAATTTGCAGAGTCAGAGCTGAAATCTATGGTTGTCTGACTCAAAGCTTACTCTGTAAACCATTTGTGCCTTGCGGTTTCCATAAAGGTATTCCAAGTTCCCAAGCTTCTTACAAAGTACTCCTTCCATTCAAGCCCATTGGGGGTTCACTGCAGGAAGAAGATTGCTTTGAATCTAGGATTTCAAACTTTCCTGCCATTGGTAACTTGAAGAAGAGTGGGGACAATAGCTATGAACTGACTGCAAGGGCCTCTTACCCACCCTGCCCAGGGTCCGCAGGAGTTGTTGGATTCCAGTGGGATGAAGCAGATAGCCAAGGCCTGGAGTCCTGGCTTCATGACTTACAAAAAGTTAGAGAATCTCTTTCAGCCTCATTTTTCTCAAATGTAGAATGGGGACACGTACCTTGCAAGGGCTGTCTACTTGAGGTGTTTTCCTTAGTTGCTTATTGAATGGTGGTAGCTTTTGGAGGAGGGAGAAATGTTAGCTTTCTCCATTTCTTGGCAGCCTTCCCTAGTTACCCGAGTAAGCTTTCTGTAACCATGGCTTTATGTCAAATGCTCTAGTCATGACTTGCAATCCAGTGGCACTCTTAAGCCCCACCAGTATAGAAAAATTAGATGCCAGACTTCTGGCTAAGATGGAGGTATAGGTAGATACACTTTGCCTCCTTGTACTAGCCAAAGAAGGGAAACAACCAATTTAAAAACAAAAAATAACCAGAACTGCCAGAAAATTGAACTGTATGGAGGTCCGACAACCAAGGAGTAAAGAAGAATCATTCATCCAGGCAGGTAGGAGGGGCTGAGACAGGCAGCCGGGTGGAGAGGGGACACAGTAAGGCAGCGGCTGGCCCACAGGGCGGTCCCACATTTGCGTGAGGATAAACCAGGAGGAAAAACTGGGGAGTGAGAGAGACCGCACAACCCAGGGTTCCAGTGCAGGAAAAGAGAGCCTCAGCACCTCCACCCGTAAAAACCTGTGGGGGTTGCGGCAGCGGGAGAAACTCCCAGTCTCACGGGAGAGGTCACTGGAGGAGCCCACAGGGTCCTAGAATGTGCACAAACCCTCCCACCTGGGAATCAGCACCAGAAAGTCCCAATTTGCTTATGGGTAGCAGGGGAGTGACTGAAAGCCGGCCAAGAGCCAAGCAAGTGGCATTGTTCCCTCTCAGAACCCTCCCCCACATACAGTGCCACGAGGCAGTGACATGGGTGGCCCCACCCCAGTGAGTACCTAAGGCTCCACCCCTCACCACGTAATAGGCCTGCGGAGACAAAAAAGAAATATGACCTAAACGACAGAACAGATCAAAGCTGGAAAAATAGAACTAAGAAATGAAGAGATAGCCAACCCAACGGACGCAGAGTCAAGACACTGGTAATCAGGATGCTCACAGAAATGGTTGAGTTCGGCTGCAAAAATAGCGGAAAAAGTGAAGGCTATGCAAAGTGAAATAAAGCAAAATATACAGGGAACCAACAGTGAATGGAAGGAGATTGGGACTCAAATCAACGATTTGGAGCAGAAGGAAGAAAGAAACATTCAACCAGAACAGAGTGAGGAAACAAGAAAATGAGGAGAGGCTGAGGAACCTCTGGGACAACTTTAAACACTCTAACATCTGAACATAGGGCTACCAGAAGGAGAAGGGGAAGAGCAAGAAATTGAAAACTTACTTGAACAAATAATGAAGGAGAGCTTCCCCAATCTGGCAAAGGAAATAGACTTCCAAGAAGTCCAGGAAGCTCAAAGAGTCCCAAAGAAGATGGGCCCAAGGAAGAACTCACCAAGGCACATCATCATTACATTACCCAAGATTAAAGATAGGAGAGAATCTTCAAAGCAGTAAGAGAAAAGGAGACAGCTACCTACAAAGGAGTTCCCATAAGACTCTCAGCTGATTTCTCCAAAGAAACCTTACAGGCAAGAAGGGGCTGGAAAGAAGTATTCAGAGTCATGAAAGGCAAGGACTTACATCCAAGATGACTCTAACCAGCAAAGCAATCATTTAGAATGGAAGGGCAGATAAAGTGCTTCCCAGGTAAGGTCAAGTTAAAGTTTGTCATCACCCAGCCCTTATTATATGAAATGTGAAAGGGACTTGTCTAAGAAAAAGAAGATGATTAAAAATATGAACAGCAAAATGACAACAAACTCACAACTACCAACAATTGAACCTAAAAACAAAAACAAAGTAATCAAACAACTAGAACAGGAACAGAATCACAGAAATGGAGATCACGTGGAGGGTTATCAGCGGGGAGGCAGAGTGGGGAGATTAGGGGAAAAGGTACAGGGAATAAGAAGCATAAATGGGAAGTACAAAATAGATGGGGGGGGGGCGGTTAAGAATAGTATAGGGAATGGAGGAGCCAAAGAACTTATGTGTACAACCCACGGATGTGAGCTAAGGGGACAGAGGAAATGCTGGAGGGAGTGAGGGTGCAGGAAGGAGGGGGCTAAAATGCAAGAAAAGAATGGGACAACTCTAATAGCATAGTCAATAAAATATATTAAAAAATAAAAATAGCCCTGGCTGATGTGGCTCAGTGGATTGAGTGCTGGCCTGGAAACCAAAGGGTCACTGGTTTGATCCCCAGTCGGGGCACATGCCTGGGTTGCAGGCCAGGCCACCAGTAGGGGGCGCGTGAGAGGCAACCAGTCATTGATGTTTCTCTCCGTGTCTTTTTCCCTCCCTTCCCCTCTCTTAAAGTTAGTAAATCAAATCTTTAAAACAATAAAAAAAAATTTAAAAATGAAAAATTAACCTCTTGAAGCAAGTAAAAGTGGAAACTGGTACAACATTCTGGAGAACAATGGTAGTAGTACATATATGAAAAGCTTCAAATATGTACAAATCTATTAACACCATGATTTATCTTGCACAAATTTGTCCTAAGAAAATAATCAGAAAGATTTATGAGAAATGTTTATGTGACGTCATGATAGCAGTAATTGGAAACCACTGAAATATCCAGTTGTCGAGTATTGGCTAAATAAATAGCTACTCCCATTAGATAGCTTTGTAGTCATTTAAAGCATAGTTTTGAATATTCAAGGATTTGGGTAAAAATAGAGTAACCCCAGTTTTACCTAACAGAAACAAATTTACATACATAAAAATTTACAGGTAGAACATACCCCCACATGTTACCAGAAATCCTAATGTACCAAGAGATCGTTCACTACCGTTACTTTCTTTTTACATTTTTATATTCTCTGAAATGTATTAATAATAAAGATATATTCAGAAAAGATTAAATTTACTTAAAGGAGGATAAAGAAAACATTAAAGGAAGTTTAGTACTCATAATAAACTTTGTAGGTTGTGGAGGAAAGCAGTAGGATGTGGGGTCCACAGTCAGGGATGAGGCCCGGGGT